>JAIUJO010001744.1:20000-22500 GCA_023846275.1 Vanilla planifolia | reverse complement strand
AGAAGAAGACATAGAAGGAGAAGGCGAAGAAGAGGAACAAGAAGAAGAAGAAGAAGAAGAAAAGAAGAAGAAGAAGAATAGGAAGAAGAAGAAGAAGAAGGGGAATAAGAACAATAAGAAGAAGAAGAAGAAGAAGAAGAAGAATAACAAGAAATGGAAGATAATGATGATGATTATGAAGTTGAAGAAGTAGTAGTAGTAGAAGAAGAAAATGAAAAAGAAGAAAAAGGAGGAGAAGTATTAGTAGTAATAGAAGAAGAAGAAGAAGAAGAAAAAGAAGAAGAAGAGGAGGGGAAAATAGAAGAAGAAGAAGAAGTTGAAGAAGAAGAAGAAGAAGAAGAAGAAAAATGAGAAGAGGAAGAAGAAAAAGAAGAAGAAGAAGAAGAAGAAGAAGAAGAATAAGAATAGGAAGAAGAAGAAGAAGAAGAAGGAGAAGGACAAGAAAAAGAAGGTGGAAGGAAGAGGTAGAAGAAGGAGAAGAAGAAGGAGAAGAAGAAGAAGAAGAAGAAGAAGGAGAAGAAGCAGAAGAGGAAGAAGATGAAGAAAATGAAGAAGATTAAGAGGAAGAAGAAGAAGAGGAAGAAGAAGAGGTAGAAGAAGAAGAAGAAGAAGATGATGATGATGATGATGAAGAAGGGGAAGAAGTAGAAGAAGAAGAAGAAGAAGAATAAAAAGAAGGAGAAGAAGAAGAAGAAGATTAGTATGATGATTACAAATAAGAAGAAGTAGAAAAAGAAGAAAATTAAGAAGAAGAAGATGACGACGATGAACGAGGAGAAGAAGTAGTAGTAGTACGAGTAGAAGAAGGGGAAGAAGAAAAATATGAAGAAGAAGATGAAGTAGAAGAGAAAAAAGAAGGCAAAGAACAAGATGAAGAAGAAGGAGAAGAATAAGAAGAGGAAGAAGAAAAAGAAAATGAAAAAGAAGAAGAATAAGAAGAAGAAGAATAAGATGTAGAAGAAGTAGTAGAAGAAGAAGAAGAGTAGGAACACGAAGCGAAAGAGGATGAAGAAGTAGAAGAAGAAGAAGAAAAAGAAGAAGAAAAAGAAGAAAAATAGAAGAATTAGGCGAGCAACGAGGAGGAGGAGGAGGAGAAGAACAAGAAGAAGAAGAAGAAAAGAAGAAGATGGAGAAGAAGAAGAGGAATAAGTTAAAGAAGAAGAAGAGGTAGAAGAAGAAGAAGGAGGAGGAGAAGTAGAAGTTGAAGAAGAAGATGAAGAAGAAGAAGAAGAGAAAGAAGAACGAGAAGAAGAACTAGAAAGAGAAGAAGAAGAAGAAGAAGTAGTAGAAGAAAAATAATAAGGAGAAAAACAAGAAGAAGTAGAAGAAGTAGAAGAGGAAGAAGAAGAATAGATAGAAGAAGAAGAAGAAGATGATGAAGAAGAAGATGGAGAAGAAGAACAAAAGGTGAAAGACAAAGGAGAAGTAGAAGAGGACAAGGAAAAAATTGAAGAAGGATAAGAAGAAAAAGAAGAAGATGAAGTAGAAGAAAAATAAGGAAAAGAAGTAGAACAAAAAGATGAGGATGAAGAAGAAGAGGAAGAAGAAGAAAAAGATGAAGAAGAAGAAGAAGAAGAAGAAAAAGAAGAAAAGACAAAGAAGAAGAAGGATGAGAAGAAGAAGTAGAAGAAGAAGAAGAAGAAGAAGAAAAAGAAGAAGAAGAAGAAGAAGATTAAAAAGAAGAAGAAGAAGAGGTAGAAGTGGAAGAAGAAGGAGATGAAGAAGAAAAATAAGAAGAAAAAGGAGAAGAAGATTTAGAAAAACAAGAAGATGAAGGAGGAGAAGAATAGGAAGAAGAAGAAGAAGAAGCATAGGAAGAAGAAGAAGAAAAAGAAAAAGAAGAAGAAGAACATGAAGAGGAACAAGAAGAAGAAGAAGAAGGAGGAGGAGGAGGAGGAGAAGAAGAAGAAGAACAAGAAGTAGAAGAACAAGAAGGATAAAATTGAGAAGAAGAAGAAGAAGATGAAGAAGAGGAAGAAAAAGAAGATAAAGGGGAATAAGCAGAAGTAGAAGAAGTGGGAGAAGAAGAAGGAGAAAAAGAAGAAGAAGAAGTACAAGAAGGTGGAGAAGAATAAGAAGAAGGAGAAGAAGATGAAGAAGTAGTGGGAGGAGATGAACAAGAAGAAGAAGAAGAAGAAGAAGAAGACGATGAAGGGGAAAAGAAGAAAAGGAAGAGGTAGAAGGAGAAGAAGAAGAAGAAGAAGAAGTAGAAAAAGAAGAAGAAGAAGATGATGAAGAAGAAGAAGAAGTAGATGATGATGAAGAAGATGAAGATGATAAAGAAGAAGAAGGAGAAGAAGAAGAAGAAGAAGATGAAGTAGAAGAAAAATAAGGAAAAGAGGTAGAACAAAAAGATGAGGATGAAGAAGAAGAAGAAGAAGAAAAAGAAGAATAAGAAAAAAAAGAAAAAACAAAGAAGAAGAAGGATGAGAAGAAGAAGCAGAAGAAGAAGAAGTAGAAGAAGAAGAAGAAGAAGAAGAAGATTAAAAAGATGAAAAAG
>JAIUJO010001744.1:10000-12500 GCA_023846275.1 Vanilla planifolia | reverse complement strand
AGAAGAAGAAGAGGAAGAAGAAGAAGATGATAAAGAAGAAGAAGCAAAAGAAGATGAAGAAAAAGAAGAAGAAGAAGAACTAAATGAATAAGAATATGAAGAGAAAAAGAAAAGAAGAAGAAGATGAAGAAGAAGTTCAAAAAGAATAAGAACCTGAAGAAGTTGAAGCAGACAAAGAAGAAGAAGAAGAAGAAGAAGAAGAAGGAGAAAAAGAAGAAGAAGAAGAAGGAGAAAAAGAAGAAGAAGAAGAGGATGAAGAAGAAGAAGAAGAAGAAGTAGAATTAGAAGAAGTAGAAGAACAAGATATAGAAGAAGAAGAAGAAGAAGAAGAAGCAGAAGAGGTAGAAGAAGAAGAACAACAACAAGAAGAAGCAGAAGAAGAAGAAGAAGAAGAAGAGGAAGAAGAGGTAGAAAGAGAAGAAGAAGAAGAAGAAGAAGAAGAAGAAGAAGAAGGGGAAGAAGAAGAAGAAGGGGAAGAAGAAGATGAGGAAGAAGAAGAAGAAGAAAAAGAAAAAGAAAAGAAGAAGAAGTGGAAGAAGAAAATTAAAAATTAGAAGACGATAAACAAGAAGAAGGAAGAGAAGAAGAAGTTGAAGAAGAAGTAGAACAAGAAGATAATGAAGAAGAATAAGAAATAGAAGAAGAAGAAGAAGAAGAAGAAGAAGAAGAAGAAAAAGAAGAAAAAGAAGGAGAATAATAAAAAGAGGAAAAAGAAGTAGAAGTAGAAGAAGTACAAGAAGAGAAGAAGAAGAAGAAGTAGAAGAAAAAGAGGGTGAAGAAGAAGAAGAATAAGAGGAAGAGGTAGAAGAAGAAGTGGAAGAGGAAGAAGAAGAAGAGTAAGATGACGATGAAGAAGAACCGTTAGAGAGGAGGAAGAAGAAGAAGAAGAAGAAGAAGAAGAAGAAGAAAATGTTGATGATGAAGAAGAAGAAGAAGAGGAAGAAGAAGAAAAAGAAGGAGAATTATAAGAACAAGAACAAGGAGAAGTAAAAGTAGAAGAAGAAGACTAAGAGGCAGAGGAAGAAGCTGAAGAAGAAGAAGAGGAGGAAGGAGAAGAAGAAGAATAAGAAGTAGATGAAAAAGATGAAGAAGAAGAAGAAGAAGAAGATGATGATGATGTAGAAGAAGAAGAGGATGAAGAAGAAGAAAAAGAAGTGGAAGAATATGAACACAAAGAAGAGGAAGAAGAAGAAGAAGAAGATGAAGAAGATGTAAAAGAAAAAGAAGAAGTAAAAGAAGAAGAGAATGAAGAAGAAGAAGAAGAAGAAAAATAAGAGGAAAAAGAGGAAGAAGAAGAATTAGAAGAGGAGGCAAAAGAAGAAGATGATGATGAAATAGATAAAGAATATGAAAAATAGGATGAAGAAGAAAAAGTAGAGGAAGAAGAAGAGGAAGAAGAAGATGGAAAATATGAAGAAGAAGAAGAAGAAGTAGAAAAGAAGAAGAAGACGAAGAAGAAGAAGACAATGAAGAATAAGAAAAAGAAGAAGAAGGAGAAGAAGAAAAAGAAATAGGAGAAGAAGAAGATGAAGAAGAAGAAGAAGAAGATGAAGAAGAAGAGGAAGAAGAAGAAGAAGAAGGTGGAGGAGGAGGAGAAAGAGGAGAAGAAAAAGAAGACGAAGAATAGCAAGAAGAAGAAGAAGAGGAAGAAGAATAAGAAAAAGAAGAAGTGGAAAAGGAAGATGAAGGAGATGAAGAGGAAGGAGAAGGACTAGGAGAGGAAGAAGAAGAAGAAGAAGAAGATGTTAAAGAAGAGCAAGAAGAAGTAGAAGAAGTAGAAGAAGAAGAAAGAAGAAGGGGAAGGAGAAGAAGAAGATGAAGCAATAAAAGAAGAAGAAGAAGAAGAAGAAGAGGAAGAAGAAGAAGTTAAAGAAGTATAAGAAGAAGACGAAGAAGTAGAAGAAGGAGAAGACAAAGAAGAAGTAGGAGAATAAGTAGAAGAAGAACGAGGAGAAGAATAAGTTGAAGAAGAAGATGATGATAAAGAGGTTGAAGGAGAAGTAGAAGAAGAAGAACAAGTAAAAGAAGAAGAAGATGATGATGAAGAAGAAGAACAAAAAAAAGAAGAAGAAGAGGACCAAAAAGATGTAGAAGAAGAAGAAGAAGAAGAAGAAAAGAAGTAGGTGTAGAAGGAGAAGAAGAAGAAGAAGAAGAATAAGAGGAAGACAAAGACGAAAAATAAGTAGAAGAAGAAGAGGAGGAGGAAGAAGAAGAATAGGCACAGAAAGGAGAACCAGAAGAAGAAGAAGAAGAAGAAGAAGAAGAGGAAGAAGAATACGAAAAAGAAAAATGAGAAGAAGAAGAAGAAGAAGAATCAAAATTAGATAAAGAAGAAGAACAAGAAGAAGAAGTAGTAGAAGAAGAAGAAGAAGAAGAAGAAGAAGAAGAATAAGTAGAAAATTAAGAAGAAGAAGAAGAAGAAGAGAAGATGAAGAACAAGAAGAGGGAGGAAAAAAGTAGCCATAAAAGAAGTAGATGAAGAGGAAGATGATGAAGAAGA
>JAIUJO010001744.1:2500-5000 GCA_023846275.1 Vanilla planifolia | reverse complement strand
AGAAGAAGAAGTAAAAGAAGTAAAAGATGAAGAAGAAGAAGAAGATGAAGTAGTAGAAGAAGAAGAAGTAGAATAATAATAGTAATAATAATAATAAGAACAAGAAGAAGAAGAAGAAGAAGTGAAACAAGAAGAAGAAGAAGAAGAAGAAGAAGAAGAAGAAGAAGAACAAAAAGAAGAAGAAGAAGAAGTGGGAGAAGGAGCAGAAGGAGAAGAGGAAGAAGGAGAAGAAGAAGGAGAAAACGAAGAAGAAGAAGAAGAAGAAGAAGAACAAGAAAAGAAAGAAGAAGAAGAAGAAGAAGAAGAAGAAGTTGATGAAGGAGAAAAAGAAGTAGTAGTAGAAGATGAAAGAAGAAGAAGAAGAAGAAGAAGAAGATGAAGAAGTAAAAGAAAAGGAAAAGAAAAAGAAGAAGAAGAAGAAGATGTAGAATAAGAGGAAGAAAAAGAAGAAGATAAAGAAGAAGAAGAGGATTTTGATGAAGAAGAAGTAGAAGTAAAATAATAAGAAGAAGAAGAAGAAGAAGAAAAAGAAGAAGAAGATGATGACGATAAAGAAGAAGAAGAGGAGAAGAAGAAGAAGAAGAAGTAGAAGAAGAAGATGTTGATGATGATGATGATGAAGAAGAAGAAGAAGAAGAAAATGAAGAAGAGGAAGATGACGAAGAAGAACAAGGAGGAGAAGAACTACTATTTGTAGTAGTAGTAACAGTAGTAATAGAAGAAGAAGAAGTAGAAGAAGAAGAGGAAAAAGAAGAAGGAGAAGAATAAGAAGAAGAAGAAGCAGAAGAAGAAGAAGATGAAGAAGATGACGGAGTAGTAGTAGTAGAAGAAGAAGAATAATAAGTAGAGAAATTGAAGAAGAAGAAGCTGAAGGAGAAGTAGCAGAACAAGAAGCAGAAGATAACGAAGATGATGAAAAAGAAGAAGAAGAAGAAGAAGAAGAAGAACAAGAAAAAGAAAAAAGAAGAAGAGAGGAGGAAGAGGAAGAAGGAGAAGAAGCGAACGAGGTAGAAGAAGAAGGTTATGATGATGAAGCAGATGAAGAATATGAAAACAAGAAGAAGAAAATAAGAAGAAGAAGAAGAGTAAGAAGAAAAAGAAGATGAAGAAGAAAAATAAGAAGAAGATGAAGAAGTAGAAGAAAAAAAAGAAAAAGCAGAGAAGAAGAAGAAGAAGAAGAAGAACAAGAAGAAAAAGAAGAAGAAGAAATAGTAGTAGAAAGAGTATTAGAAGAAGAAGAGCAACAAAAATAGGAGGATGATGATGATGAAGAAGAAGAACAAGAATAAGAAGGAGAAGAAGATGACGAAGAAGAAGAAGTTGAAGAAGAAGAAGAAGAAAATGAAAAAGAAGAAGAAGAAGATGAAGAAGAAGAACAAGAAATAAAAGAAGAAGAAGAAGGAGGAGTAGAAAAAGAAGTAGTAGAAGAAGAAGAAGAAGACGAAGAAAAAGAAGAAGAAGAAGAAGAAGAAAAAGAAAAAAAAGAGGAAGAGGAAGAAGAAGACAAGGAAGAAGAGGAACAATAATGATAAGAAGAAGAAGATGATGATGGTGAAGCAGAAAAGAATATGAAAAAGAAGTTGAAGAAAATGATGAAGAAGAAGAGGAAGACAAAGAAGAAGAAGAAGAAGAAGAAGAAGAAGAAGAAGAAGAAAAAGAAGAAGAACAAAAAGAAGATGAACATGAAGAAGATATGTAGAAGTAGTAGTTAGAAGAAGAAGAAGAGGAAGAAAAAGAGGAAGTAAAAGTAGAAGAAGAAAAAGGAGAGGAAGAAGAAGAAGAAGAAGAAGAAGAAGAAGAAGAAAAGAAGAAGAAGAAGAAGAAGAAGAAGAAGATGAAAAAGAAGTACAAGAAAACGATAATAAAAATGAAAAAAAGAGGAGGAAGAAGAAGAAGAAGAAGAAATGTAGTAGAAGAGAAAGAGGAAGAAGTTGAAGGAGAAGGAGAAGATGAAGATGAAGAAGAGGTTGAGGAAGAAGAAGAATAAAAAGAAGAGTTAGAAGGAGAAGAAGAAGAAGAAGGAGAAGAAGAAGAAGAAGAAGAAGAAGAAGTAGAAGAAGAAGAAGTAGAAGAACAAGAATAAAAAGAGTTGGAAGGGGAAAAAGAAGAAGAAGAAGAAGTTAAAGATGAAGAAGAAGAAGAAGAAGAAAAGAAGAAGTAGACAAGAAGAAGGACGAGAAGAAGAAGGAGAAGAAGATGAAGAAGAAGAATAAGATGAAGAAGAAAAAGAAGAAAAAGAAGTAGAAGAAGAAGAAGTCGAAGGAGGAGGAGGTATAGAAGAAGAAGAGGAAGAAGAAGAAGAAAAAGAAAGAGTAGAAGAAGAAGAAGAAGAATAAGAAGGAGAAGAAGAAAAAGAAAGTGAAGAAGAAGAAAATGAAGAAGAAGAAGAATTTGAAGTCGAGGATTTAGGAGGAGAAGTAGAAGTTGGAGAAGAAGAAGAAGAAGAAGAAGAAAAAGAAGAAAATGAAGGAGAAGGAGAAGAAGAAGAAGAAGAAGAAGA
>JAIUJO010001535.1:10000-136995 GCA_023846275.1 Vanilla planifolia | reverse complement strand
ACACATGCACATGCATGCACCCATTCACACGCATACATATGCAAACACATGCATGCACACACATGTGAACACACTTGCACTCACACATGCACAAACTTACATACATGCATTCACATAGATAGACATGCGTAAGCACATGCACACATGTGTGCACATGCATGAACACACACACAAGCACTCATGCATGCACACAAAAATGCATAGGCACACGTAGACACATATGCACACACACATGTATACACACACACACACACATAAATTCACACATTTACAAATGTACATGAAGACACATAGGCATGCACCCATACAACCACACAAATGTATATTCATGCACACACACGTACATACACATGAACACATGCAAACATATAATTACATACATAACAAACATGAACACACACACACACACGTGCATTAACACACCCACATGTGTGTGCACGCACAAATGCAAACACATACACACACTAATATATGCAGACAAACACACACACCCAAACACATATACACACACATGCATGCACAAATACTCACATAAAAATGCATACAAACAAATACACTTGCATGCACACGTGCACACACAAGTAGGCACACGTGCACACACAAGTAGACACACATGCACGTACATGCGCACATGTATGTACATTGACACACACACACACCCACACACACAAGATATCTCACATGCAATAAACAAACACACACATGCAAGCATGCACAAACATGCACACATGAGCTCAAAAACGCATGCACACACTCATGTACACATGCACAAAGACACACAAAAGTTGGCATGCACACAAAAACATGGTCACACACACGTACAAATAACCACAGAGGCACACGCACACTCACAGACACATAGATGCTCATAGAAAAAAAAGCTCATATACAAAACATGTAAATATGTACACATGCATGCACACACACACATGAACACACATAAGAACACACATGCATATGCACACAAACACATATGCACTGCACACATACGCATATGCACATGCACACATACAAACACATGCAAGCACCTACACAAACTCACACCCATACACACACACACATGCATGTACACATAGTCACACACAAAACCATAAACATAATCACACATGTGCAAACACATACATGTACATAAATACATGCATACATGCACATTCATTCAAATAAGCATGCACGTACATAAACACACACGAACACACATGTAGACAACCTCATGCAAAGAGGCACACACACACATGTGCACATGCACACGTAGACACACATGTGAACACTCATATATGCACATGAATCTACACATGCACACACTCACCAACACAAGTGCACACGTCCACACACACACACACACTCATAAACATAAACACACACATGATTGCACACACACACACATGCATGCGCCCCATATACACATGCACATGCACACTCATAGGAGTATCAATGCGCACACTTGCAAACTCACACACACACACATGCTTACACACATGCACACGCACAAGACCACACAAAAGTACACACAGGCTCAGACATGCATACGTATAAACACCCACATGCACATGTGCACACAAAGGCACACTCACGTACTCATACGCAAACACACACTCAAGCACTCCTACAAATGCACACATAAACACTCATATACATGCACACACATATACACACACACACACAAGCACATACACATGCACACACATGCAAACAGACACATATAAATGCTTACACACATGTACGTACATGCATACACTCCCAAGCGCATACAAGAACACATAAATGCATGACTACACACATGCACAAATGCTTGCTTGCATCGACAAATATACAAACACCCACATACATGCAAACTCACACACATGTAAAACATCCCCGTATGCATGCAAAGATGCACCTACAAACACACACCCATACACACATAAATGCACAAAATTGCTCATACACACACATAAATGCTTGCTTACACAAATGCACATACATGCATACGCACACACATATTTGCACATACATGTATGCACACACATACACACATATACAAACATACACACACATACACACACATGCATATACGCATGTAGTTCCATGCACACACATGGTTGCATGCATTCATGTAGACATGCACATGCATACATACTCACACATGTGCATGCACATGCACACACATGCATACAAATGCATCTGCACACACACACACACATGAACACACGTGAATACACATGCATATGCACATATACACACATGCACACACCTAGAAACTCTTTAACAAACATTCACACATATGCACACACACACAAACACACCTGCAGACACAAACACATACTCACACAAGCATAGCCACATAGACCCATGCATCGAGACATGCATACACACGCATATGCACACATGCATGCAAACATGAACACACACTCAAACCAACATAGGCATAAACAGACAAACACACATATGCATGTACTTGCACTAACATGCACACACACATGCATAGGCATATATGCACACCAACAAACATAGTTACACATGGATGCATGCACTTGGATACACCTGTACATGCATAGGTGCTCACAGATACACATAAATGCACACACATGCACACCCACACACACACTCTTACATGCAAACATGAAGGCATGCACACATATATGCATAATATTGCACAAACACATATGTGCACATGCACACACACACACACAGGTGCATACACATACATAAACGCATGCACACATACACAAAAGGGCACACACACATGTAAGAACAAACACACACACACACACATAAAAACATAAACACATGTGCACACACTCACACATATACACACATGTGTGCATTCACAAGCACACATGCATGCACACATAAGGACTCATGCACACACATATACAAACACACATATGAATAAACACACACATGCACTCAAAAAAAGATGTGGACATGTAAACACAAACCCATAAGCACACTCATGCACATGCATAAACATCTGCACACACATGAACACATGCACATATACATGTAAATAAGTGGACACAAATACACACATGTGCACACACACATACATGCACATAAACACAAACATACGCACACATAGACTTTCACACAAATGCCCACACACATGTGCACACAAAATAATGCAGAAGTACACACATATAAGAACAATAAATCAACACTTGAGCAAACATGCATGCACATGTATATAAGCACATAAACAAACACCCACACACTCATACATAGTTGAATGCACACACGAACACATGCACACATATGCATGTATGCATAAACACACTCGCACACACATACCCACACACGCTACATAACACAATGCACACACATACACATACACACACATGCACACACATGCACACACATACATATGCATGGATACATTCAAGCCAAAGTAGACATACACACATGAGTGCATGTAGCCAAACACACACTCGCACACACACTCAATGATACAAAAGGTCATGCAAGCATTCTTAAACAAACACACACACACACACATGAACACATGAAAATACATGACTGTGTTAGTACTTACACAAGCACACAAGCATACATACACACACATGCACGCACACACACATATGCACACATTCAAGCACATGCATTCAAGCACAAGCTCACACTCACACACATGCGCAAATCCATAATGCATGCACCACACACACACAAACATGTGTGAACACAAAAAAATTCATGATGAACACCCATGCACATGCATACACAAACACATGAACACACAATCACAAACACATGAACATAGGTATGCACATCCACCAACACTCAAGCATGCACATATGCTCACACACATGCACACAAACTTTCTCTTACACATACATGTAAACTCGCACTCACACTTGCACACACATACACACGTGCACAAGCACAAGCATACACACATACATAGATAAACACACATGCATGCACATACACGAACACACATGCACATGCACAAGTATGCATAAACAACCTCACACACCCATGCATATTAAAGCTTATACACATGCTAGCATGCACACATATAAAGACAACCACACATGCATTAAAACATACACACACACAAGCATATGCATAATCCCACACTCACACAAGCACATATGCACACACCCACAGATATGCACATGCATGCACATAAACACACTCTCACCCATGAACACATGCACACACATGCACATGTAGACACAAGGGCACACAAACATATGCATGCACATATGGTAATGCACACAAGCACAAACACCGATGAATACACATAGACACACTCGCACGCACTCCCACTTGTATATCCTAACTATATGTACACACACCCACATGCATCTAAACACTCATAAACATGCCTATACACACATAGGTACACTCACACATGGTTCCATGTCACACATGCACTTGCATAACTGTACACCCACATGAAAATGAACACATGTATGCACACACAAACTCATACACGAGCACACACACACACACTCACATGCACAAACTCATGCATAAACGGATGCACACATTGACATGTTTGCTGACACACATGCACACACTTATACACACTTGCATGTGCACACACACACACACACATGCCCACAGATGCAAAAAAGCACACACAAATGCACATACACATTTGCACATTCGCACACACAAATGCAACCACAAAAATGCACACAAACATACATGTAAGCACACGCTCATACAGACACAAATACTAAAACACACACATATACACAAATATCTATGCATACACACACACATTCACCCACATACACATGCATATACATAGGCACATGCATGAACACACATACACACATAAGCACACCCTCGCACAGATGGACAAATGCCAAAATACATACACACAAGAAAAAACACACACATGTTCATGAACAAAAACAAGTATGTACACATGCACAAACATAATGATGCACGCACACACACACACACATGCACACATGCAAATAGGCATATGCAAGAATAAACACATGCACATGCATAGAAATATGCACACACACATAAGCATACACGCACATACACATGGACATAGACACATAGACTTGCTTACATACATGCATGCATGCCCTCAGACACATGCACGCATGCAGACACATCCACCTACATATGCATACTCACACATGCATACACACACACATGCACGTATGCACAAACACACACTTGTGTGTAGCATGCACACATACTCCCACACACTTGCATGCATACAAACAAGCACATGCATGCACACACAAATGTTCACAAACACACACTAATGTTCAAAAATGTGTACAAGCACACACACACAAATACACATGCAGATAAACACAAGTACACACCCACACACACTTGCACAAGCACACATACATGCACACACACACAAACACAAGTGCACCAGCACATAGGCACACACATGCACTCCTGTTCACAAAAACCTAAACATGCAAATTTACACATCCACACCTACACACATGCACACAATCATACACACTTACATATACATCAGTACACATGTACACAAATACATGCATTTGCATAGACACAACCATGCACACACATAAAAATGTGCATTAGGTCACACATACATACACACACATGCATAAATGCACACATACACACATACACACAAGCACAACCATACATAAACAGACACGTATGCATGCATGAACACACACACATGCTCGTGCATGCACACCAATATTCACACACATGCACTTGAATACACACACATAGATGCACCCACATACAAAAAATGTACACATGCACACACACACCCACAAATGCACCAAAACATGCATGCACACAAAGACACATGCACACACACACCTACACATGCACACACACATGTAGACAAGTATGTACACACATATACACATGCACACACACACACACATGGATGCATATGCATATGCAAATACACACATACACACACACACAAACACATGCACACAAGCACACAAATATACACACATGCACACACACACGAAAACAAACATACAACATACACATACAAACACACACAAACATACACACATGCTTGCACTCACACACACATGCACACATACATGCATAAACACAAATGCACATGCACACAATGATGCATGCACACACTTATACACACACATACAGGAACACATGTACACATACACACACATTCATAAACATGCACATGCACATACATAGACACACACATTCATGCGTGTATAAAAACACACATGTGTGCAAAAATACCCATATGCATAAACATAAGCTTGTGTGCACACACACACACTTGCACAATAATACACTCCCACACACAAGCACATGCAAGCATGCTTGGCACACAAACATGTGTACAAATGCACTTGCACTTACACACATACCCCCACATAGATACACACCTGAATGTGCACACAATACATACGTATTTGCCTATGCACCTTTGCTCCTAAACACACACACATAGCCACAAATTGGCACATGAACACTTGCACATACACACGAGCCCAAGATACAACACAAACACACACATACATGCCTACGCACACAAACTTGTAAACTCACAACCACACACATGCACATCAACAAACTCATGCACACATATCAACATTAACCCACACATGGACATGCACACATATATATAGACACACACATAAAGCACACAAACACACATGCAAACACATGCACACCTGCACACACTTGCTTACACCCACTCACACCCATATGTGGTCACATTCATGCACACACCCAACCTCACAAAAGCACACAAACACACACATGTTCACGTACGGACACATACGTGCAAGTCCTTAGACTTTTTGTGCATATGAATAAATCCATACATGAATAAACATACACAAATGCACATACATGCACACAGATATGTACACACAAGCACACAAACTTGCACATACGTACACAAGCACATGCACACAAACATGCATGTACACAAACACACACTCACACACACACACATGCACACTCATACACTTATGCACACTCACACACATACTCATGCATACATGCTTGGACATGTGCATGCATGCACCCACATGGGAGTAGACGTTACTGACACATATGTGCACATGCACACAAACTGGCAGACAGATGCATATAAGCACACATGTGTGTGCATACACTTGGTCACACACACATACAAATACACATGCATTCTTGCATACTCATATGGCAAGCACACATGCATGCACCCACATAAGCAAAAATATAAGAACACACATGCATGCACATGCACACATGCACACTCCCACACACAAACAATCATGCATGCACATAAAAGCACACATGCACAAGGGCACCCACATGATCACACACATGCATGATTAGGCAAACACACAGATGCACATGCACATGCATAGAAACACATAAGCATACATATCAACTCGTAAATATTCACATACACAAGTAGACACACATAAAAAGACATGCAAATGCATGCACACACACACACATGCATGTTCATGAACACATGCATACACACACACATGTGAACTTACACAAATACATGAGCAAATAAGCACACACAAATACACATGCACAAGCACACACATATGCACACTAAAATTGTTGTGCACAAACCCACATACACTAACACATGCACACAAACACACACAAGCATACACACATAAGCAAACATGCAAGCATGCATGCACACACACACACAAACACAATAGCACAAATTCACGTCGACACCAACATATATGCACACACACATGCACATGTATACACACATGCAAGTGCACACACACATACTCACATTTGCACACACACATGCACACACTCACACCCACAACCACATGCACTCAGACATTCACACACACATGCACATGCATAGACATAGATGCATAATCTTATACATATACATGCATGTACAATACACATGCGAGTGTGTCAGCACACACATGCATGCACACTCATGCACAAATAAGTACATACACACAAAAATATAAATACATATGCACATCAATGCACACAAATCCACACACATGCATATACATACACGCACAAAGAGACATGCAAACGAGCACAAACATTTACATACATGCAGACATATAGACACGAGCATGCACATACACACACATGCACAAATGTAGATGCACACACACTCACAGATGCACACAAACAGATACACACACATGTGCACATAGACACAGACACATGTCGTTACATCTGTATATACATGCACATGCAGAAACATAGACACAAACACATGTGTGCAAATACACGCACACACATAGGAACACACTCATGCTTAAAGGAACACCCATGCAAACATGCATGCACAAGCACCCAAACACACATACATAAGAGAACACTCTGGCATACCCATGCACACACATGAAAACAAACATGCACACACACAAACAAACACAAGCACATACATGCACACACATGCACACATAAGCAGATGCCCACACTTTCATGCATAGGAAATTGCATGCACATTGATAGATATGTAGATGCATGTACACAAATGCAAATAGCAGCACATGCACCCACATACTTGCATGCACATGCATGAATGCACAGACACTCACATGCTTGTAAATATGTAGAAACACACACATACACACGTGCACACACGCACACAAATACTCATAGAGGCCCACATGCACACATACCTACACACATGCACCCTCACAAAGACAATCATGCATGTGAATGCACATAGACACACGTACACACATGCATGTACAAGAATGCTGACGCATTTGTACACACAAAAATATGCACATACATACACAAATGTACACGCACATGCACATGCATATAGACACACATATGCAAACATGTATGCACACACAAACACAACGAAACAAATGAACATACACATACAAGCACTAGTGCATGCACACATGCAAACACACATGCGCACAACTGTACACAGACACACACACATGCCCACACACACACATGCACACATGTGTATGCACACACACACACATGCACAAACATGCACAGAAACACCCATACACTCCCCCACACACACGAGCATATGAACATGCACACACACACATTCATTGCCAGACAGTCATACACACCAGTGTACACATAGAAACATGTATTCATAGATAAAGTCAATCACATGCATGCATAGACAATCTCTCATTCACACATACTCACACATAGTCACACACATATACACACAAACACGTACACACACACACATACATTCACACACAGATGCATGCACAAATATGCTCACAAAGGCACACAAGGACATGTACACACACACACATGCAAACTGAAGTACATACATGCACCCATACATGTAGACAAGCACACATGCACTCACATGCATACAAACTCAAACAAGCACATAAACTTGCATACACATGCACACCCATAAACATACATATTCATAATTGAATGCACACAAGCACACACATGATAACACATAATCACATGTGTGCATGGACATGGACATACAAATATGCTCAAGCACACAAACACATACATGCATGCACACATGTGCACACACACACATGCACTTGCACAAACACACAAACATGCGCACTCACACAAATATACATGTGCATGTGTGCACCCTCACATAAGCACAAACACATGAACGTATACACACTCACACATATGGATGCACATACACAAACACACACAAACTTCCACACACACTCACACGTGCACACACACACACACTCAAACATGTGTACATGCTCATACAAGAACAAATGCATAAACATGTAGATATGCACATACAAATGCACACAGACACACACACAAGATCACAAAAGTACACACACACACAAATATAATCGCATACACAAGCACGCACATGCACAGACACACATACACATGCATAAGCATACATACATGCACATGTATGCACAAGCAAAAACACAAATGCACACACAAACATAAACACAAGCCCACAAACACACATGTACCCACACACATGCATGAACACATTCACATGTAAATTAATGCTCACATACAGAGTACACAAACACACACACACACACACTCACACTTGTATGCACATGTGTGCTTGCACATGAATGCATTACAAACATGGACAAACACATGTATACGTAGACAAAGCCCACATGCCCATACACACACACACATGCATTCACAATCATGCTCACAAGCACACTCACTTGTGTACACAAGCCCACCCACATGTGTGCACATGCACACATAAGCACATATACTTACAAATAGACCCACATGCTCACACAAACACACAAACATATGCACAAATATATGCACATATATGCACACACACACATACAAATAAAAATACACACACATTCAAGCACACATGCATGCACATGCACACACATGTGTGCCTATGCACACACTCATATGCACACACACACACATGCACACGAATAGGTACACACATGCATAGACACAAACATACCCACACTAAAGCACATGCATACACACACATATGTGTACGCACACATTGGAACTTACATACATAGGTGTGGGTTCATGCACACATACACATATGCAAATACATGCACCCACACACATAGACATGCACATGCACACATGTATGCACAAGCACACACAAATCCTTGAATGCACCCACATTACGCACACACATACACACAGTCACACATATACACGCACACATGCCCGCATACATATTCACAAACATATGCACACTCATGCACATATACCTACACACATGTTGAAAGATGTGCATGCATAAGTAAAGAACTTGCATACACACTCACACACATAGTCATACACACACACACGCATAAACACACACACATACACATAGACACATACATATGTGTACCAACATGTAGACATTAATGCACATGCAAACATGCTCGCAAACACTTATACAAACACATGCACACACACACACAAACTCACACACACTCACACAAACACAAACACATGCACACACACACACACACTCACACAAACACAAACACATGCACACACACAAACATCCATGTACACTCATGCGTGCCCACATGCACACACATACACACACAAACACACAAAGGTAGACACACACATAAGCTTATGTAGACACACACACATACACTTATACGCCCACACATGCACAAACATAGGAACAGACACAACATGTACACACACACACACTCACAAAACCACACACACACGTGAACACATGCACCTATACACACATGCATGTGTGCACCCTCACTCAAGCAAAAATACAAGAACAAGCACACACACATGCATGCATGCACATTTACACACACTTCCACACACACTCACATATGCACACATTCACACATGCACACAAACATGTGTATATGTGTGCATAAACTTGCACAAGCACAAATACATAAACATGTAGACACACACATACACATGTACACAAACACACATAGGAGTGTACAGGCATACACACCCACATGCACATACACACACATGCACGTAATCATAAGCACAGGCACACTTGTTGACATATACCCCCGCATGTGCACAAACATAGACATAACACATGCACAAACAAACACATGTGCATGCACACACAAACAGACACATGAACACACACACATGGCATGCACCCCCCACACACACATGCGTGTGTGCACAAACATAGATGTAGATTCCTATGCACACAGACAGGCATAAGTGCACACAAACATTCATACATGCACACACACAATTATACACACAAATAGACATACAAGCACAACACACACTCACATGCATAAGAATGTGTTCATGCATACACATATGTGCACTCACAAACACACCTATCCACAAGTGTATATACATAGAAACACACATACACACATACACACATACACACATTCACACATGTACATACAAAAGCACAATAAACATGTACTCACACACACACACCAACACATACACACATGCACACACATGCACCCAAAGGAATGCATTCAAGAAAACATGCATGCACCCACACACACACAAACACACATGCACACACACACATCCTCACCCACACATACTCATGCACATGCATATAGACATAGACACATGAATGCAACATACACAAACATGCATGCATACACACAAACACAAACATACTTGCACACACACACACACATGTGCATCCTCAAACACCCATAGCCACACACACATGCACACAGAAAGCATATACACATGGATACAAACATGCAAATATGCACGAACATATGCATAGAAACACCCACACAAAAACATGCATACACACATACTCACACTCACACTTACACATATGCACCCATCTATCTAAAAATATGCACATGCAAACATGTAATTATACTAAGAGACACGTATGCATGCTCAAGCACACACACACATGCACAAGCACATACACACACACATGCAGATACAAATAGGTATATTCATGCACACAAATACATATGCACATGCACATGCACATGCATGCATGCACACACACAAGAATGTACACTTGCACACACAAGCATATGTGCAATCATGTGCATACGCTCACACGCACTTGAGCACACACACGAATATGTACAGACACACATATACAAACATTAACACGGACACACACATGTGTTTGTGCACACAAATAAGTGCATACGTAAAAAGACACATAGACATGAACACACACGCACATACATTCACACCTACATACACTTAAACACACACACTCATATACACATGTGCATACACTCATAAATACACACACCCCAATGCATACACATGCTCTCATAAATGCACACATGTATGCTTAAACATGCATACACACACACAAACATACAAGCATACATGCATACACTCAAACACACAAACATGCACATACACATACACACACACACACCTACACAAACTCACAATAATTAAGACACACACAAACAATAGACATACAACCATATACATACAAACAAATGCACATGCACACATACAAACATCCACACACACACAGACATGCACACTCGTGTACACACACATGCAACCAAAAACATACAAACATACATATTTAAGCACAACCATACACACATGCACATGCACAAAAATGCACATACGTAGACACACAAACAAACACACCCACACACATGAAAGCATATGAACACAAACACTTGCATACACACACAAGGATGCACATGTCCACACACACACAAATACATGCATACATACACACAAATTAATAAACACTCACATAGATACACACGCATGCATGCACTTACGTGCACACATATGCACACAAGCACACAAGTGCACACGTGCACACAAACACATGCACAAATAATAGGTACACATGTATATACACACACCACGTAGGCACACACATCCATAAACACAAACACACTCACACATATACATTTCCACACATGCAAGTCCACACACACATGGATATGCATACATAGACACACACACATAAGAACAAACCCATCCACATATATACATGTATGCAAGTATACAAATGCATGCATGTACACATTCTTATAGTCATAGACACACAAGCATGTATGCATATGCAATTATATAAACACACACACACATGGACACTCTTAACAAAGCCTACATATAGTCACACACACACAGACACATACACAGACAATCACACACATCACATGCACATGCACACACATGCATAGGTACATAGTGTCACACACACACATGCATGCATAAGATTCCACAAACACACATGCATGCACAGTCACACACTCACACAAACATACCAACATATATGAAAATACAAATGCATGAAGACACCAGACGTGCACACGCTCTCACATATGTACAAATGCACAAACACACAAATGCATGTGTGAACACATACACAAGTATAGATACACACATGTGCAAATGCACTTTCATGTACACAAACAAATGCTTACACCCATGCATGCACACACATAGATAGAACCACACACCAATAAACGCACATATATATGTATACATGCACAAACACACAAACACAAACATAGGGACACACACACATTATACACTTGTGCTTGCACACACACATCCACCCTCAAGTCGACACTTAAGAATGCACCCACACACATGCACATGCATATGCACATGAGCCTACACACACAAGCACACACACTCACATAAAGACAAACTCAATTACACAAACATTCATATACACATAGACAAAGACATGCATGCACACACATAGGCAAACACATGTGCACATATATATGCATACATGTATGTACAAAATTACACATGCACACTCATGTGCTTTCACTAAAACACACACATGAAAACACTTACACATATATGTGCAAACATACACACATGAGTACATAGGCACACACATGCAAATGCATGCACACAAAAAAAATACAATCACACATGTGCACAAGCTTGCACACATGTATGTGTACACATATACATACACAAATGTATAATTACAAACATAGACTTGCGCACACACAAGCTCACAAACACACATGTGCATCGACACACACACATGTGTCTGTAGGCAACACACGCATTCATATTCACACACATAAACACCCATACACAGCTAGAAACACGAACACACACACACACATTCACAGGCACACGTGTGTGCAACTTCAAGCATGCATATCTGGACATGTGCATACAAACACAGTCACAGACAAATATTGGAGCACATACACACGTACACACAGAAACACACACACATATGCACACATTCCCAAACACACTCACATAGACAAATACATAGACACACACATACACTCATGCACACACACACATATGCATAAACACCTGCATCCTCCCACATACGAAAATACACACACACACACACTTAAGTATATGCACATGTATACATATACAAAAGCATGCACACACATAAACACATATTCATCCACAAAAAATATGTACATGCATGCACACACACACATAAACTCATACAAACACACATAAGAAAATTCACACATGTGTGCATGCACATCCACAAATATATACAAACATAAATAGATGCACACACACTCTTATGCAAATGCATGCACACACACATGCATGTGCAAGTATACACCCTCACACTCGCACACATATACACACACACACACATGCACACAAAAACATGCTTACACACTCACAAACATGCACACATACACGTGTGCACACATATTCACACTTACACACATGCATGCACACATCTACTCACACATACACAAATGCACAACACCGAGACACACACGAGCACATGTCCACTCACAAGCACACATACGCAAATGCACTCATGCATGCACACACACACATGTACACACATTAGCACAGAAATGTACACACACATATGAATATACACACATACATGCAAATATACACATAGGCACACAAGCACACACAAATGCACACACAGATGCACAAGGACATATGCAAGCACACATGAATAGACACATATATGTAAATTCTCACGCATACATAGAAGTGTACACACTTATATACAGACACACACACAAGCATGCATGCACACATACACAAACATAAGCATAAACATTCTCACACTCTTGAGCACAAACATGCATCCACATAGTCACCTGCACGCATATGTGCAAATGTGCACACAGACGCACACACATGTACACGCACACACATGGATGAACACAAATACACACATAATCTCTCACACACCTACACATACATATGCACACACATGCACATACACACAAGCCCCCACATATGTACACACACATGCACATGCACATGCAACCACAAAAGACACACATGTAGACACACACACACACATGTAGACACATGCATGCATTTAACCAATCATGCATGCATGCACACACTTGCACACATGCACATACATGCACCCACACCCAATAACACACATGCACATGCACACACACTCACACCCATAGGAGAATACATCCACACACATGAAAACATACAAACACACCTAAGCTCACATACAAGTGCACGTACTCCTAGACACACACAAGCACATTCACTCACACACACATAGACCCTCACCCATACACATGCACACATGCACGCATAGCACCCACACTTATACGCTTACACATACACATGGACACACCCACATAGACAGACACATGCTTATTTTCACACACAAGCACATGTGAGCACACAAACCCCCACATAGACACACACATGTGAACACAAACACATAAGCATACATGCATGCACCTAAACATACACACAAGTGCACACATACACACACATACATATACACATACATACACACACACACACTTGCACACACACTCCCACATGCTCATGTACACACACTCACATTTACATGCAGACACATGTGCTCACTTATATTCACACATACACACTCATATAAGCACATAAACCCACACAGATACATAAAAGGATACAATTATATAAACACATAAGCACACTGCCACCTATATACACACTCCCACATGCACAAGTGCACATACACACATGCACATGCGCACAAAGATAAGCACACACACACACACACCTATATGTGAAAATATGCACACATGCATAAACACATATGCACTCATTTGTGCATAACCTCATACATGCACACACACACACACAAAATAATGCACATGCACACACATATGTACACTTGCCCATATACACACATGCACATGCACTAGTACACACACAAGTAGTGTGCACTTGGGCACACAGATATGTGCACACAGTCATTCACATGCATGCATAAAAGAACACAAACAAACATATACACACACACACGCATGTGCATGCAAGCAGAATTACATATAATGCACGCACATATGCACACACATGCATGCATGCATCTACACACACATGTGCCTATGTGCACACACACGCTTACTGTCGTACACACACATAGACAAAACACCCACACACACACACAACCACCATCACACATCTTTACATGAAAGCACACAAGCAAACACACAAACACATACATCCAACACACCTACACACACATGCAAACACACCAAAGCACAAACAAACATCCAAACATAGGCAATCAAGCATACACATGCACAAATACATGCACACACTCACACACATAAAACACATGAAAACACACTTGCACATGAATAGATATGAACACATATGTAAATGCACATATAAACACATGCACACCAACACGCACTCACATACACCTACATGCACACACATGCATGCAAAAACATAGGCACACATGCACAAAAAGACATGCACACAAACATGCATTGATAGACACACTCGTGTGTGCACAAGAACACAAACACACATGCACACATATGTGCCCACACATACATATACTCATATGCAAACACACACACGCAATCAAACATGTACATGCACACATACATGTGTGCAAACCCATGTCACACTCATTCAGACACACACACGCACCAATACACACACATATAGACAAACTAGGCACACACAACACAAACACACAGACATACATAGGCACCTACACGTAAAGACACACACACACAAGCACAAACATGCATATACACACTTGGACATGGACACAAAAAAACATATATACATGCACATGCACACACACACATGTGCACGCATGCTTGCATGCATGCAAAACGTGCATGCACACACAAGCATCCACACACACACACATGAATGTATGCACACATGCACATAAACATACACAAATGCACACATCCACAAACATGCATGCTTAAATGTATAAACCCAAGCACAAAAATGCAAATGCACATGCATAAACAAATGCATGCATAGGCACATGTACACATGTTAATGCATAGCCATAGCCTCACACATGTGCACATAAAGGCTCACAAATATGCACAATGTGCACAAACACACACTAAAATATGCACATGCATGCACTCACACACATACGTAAACAAATGCATCCAAATGCTCCCATAATAGCACATGCTCACGCTTGCACATGCACAATCACATACACTCACACAGATGAACATACGGAGTCACATGTATAAGGAAACAAATGCATACATACATGTACAAAAGCACACACTAAAGTACACATATAGATGCACATGCACACATATATGCACACAAACAGACATGCTCACACGTGCACACATGCATATGTAAATGCACACTCACACACACACATGCCTCATGCATGAAAGAACTAACACAACATGTACACATCTACACACATAGAAATGTGCATGCATACACACACACACAGATGCATGTCTGCATACACACACATGCACAAATGCACACACACACACACACATGCATGCACATACACATGCACAGTCACACACACACACATAGAAACATGCACATAAACACAAACACTTGCACATACACACACATGCCCATACACATTTTTAGGCATGTACACATGGCCTTTCACACAAACTCACAAATGTAGATAGAGATAGACACTTACATACATATGTGTATGCACACACACACACACACTCTCTCTCTCATGCATGCTCAAACACATGCACAACCACACATACACAAACACGCATCGATATACACAAACACATGTGTTTATGCACACACACATGCATGCACAACCATACACACTTACACATGCACAATCACACACGTGCATGAGCACACATAGATGCACATGCACACACCACATGCATATGTACACACAGAAACATGCACAAAAACATACACCATCATAACACATGAGCATGCACATGCACACAAAAGAATGCACATAAACACACAAATCGACATACAAGCACACACAAACCCACACCTCTGAACACAAACATGCACCCACATACACATGTGTGCACTTACACATTTGCACTTGCACACACACATATGCATGTATACACACATGCATATGTAAACATGCACCCCTACTCAGACAAATGCACACAGATACACATGTAAACATAAATGCTCCTACACACACACTTGCATGCATGTTCATAACATGCAAACCCAAACATAGACACGCACTTGCACCCACACAAAGACACACACAAGAACATACACATGCACACATATGCTCAACACACACATGTAAACACACAAAAACACCCACATACATTGAATGTGCACAATAGGAACACACATGCATTTGTGCACACACCAACTCATGCATGTGCATACACTCAAATACAGATACACACATGCTTACGTGCACATACTTACATGTTCACACAAACACACACACACACACCCTCACATGCATGCATACACACACCTGCACACACACATGCACTCACACACTTGCACACACACACACACAAACACAAAAAAACCAATACTTACACCTATACAAACAAATCGACACACACACACAAACACTCATGCATACACATACACACACATGCCTCCACTTATGCACATCTCACATGAATTCACATGTATGCACACATACACACACAAGCACAAGTAAACACACCCATACATATGCACATGCACACGAAAACACATGCTCTTGCAAATACAATCACATGCATACACATGTAGATACATGCATCTACACACTCACACACCTACATGCATGCACAAAAATGTTCACATGTGCATGCAAAAACACATGCATGTACATACTAAAAAACACACGTACTTATTGACACAAGCGTACAAGCACACACGCATAACCTTCACACACACCCACATGCATACATTCACACATGCACTGACGTAGATGCATACATACACACATACAAGCACATATGCACATGGTGACACACACACACACACACCTACACACACACTCACATACCTACTCACACATGCACACATATTTACACACACACGCCCATGTGTGCACATGCACACATTAATACACACATGCATATACACGCATGCAAACTAACACACACACACTTCCCTCCCACATACAAACATATGCAAATGCAAAAACATGCACACAAGCACATACACCTACACGCACTTGTACAAAAGCCCTCACATGCACAAATGCCAAAATGCATGTTTACACACAGGCATATGCAAAAATGCATGAATGTATGCACATATGCACACACAAACACATCGACACACACACAGTAACATGTGAACACACAACTACACACACACACATAAAACCATGCACACCCACAGCCACACACACATAAACACTCACACACACAAGATAACAAGCACACACAAACATCCACACACAATCACACAAAAACATGCACATGCACAAACATGCACACATGGACATTCACACACATACACACTTACTCATGCATGCACACACACATGCAAACATAAAGAAACACAAATGAACACATGTGCAAACCTACACACACAAAAACATAGATGCACATACATGCACACACACATGCACATATGTATACACGTACACACATGTATAAAAGCAAATGTACATAGACACAAATAAACACTTCCATATACATGTGTACTCACAAAAATATGCAAACACTTACATGCACACACACACATCTACACCAACACATGCATAAAGAGACACATGTGCTTGCATGTACATGTAGAATCACACTCATGCACATGCAAACATGTACAAACACATATGCACCCACACACATATACGTTTGACCATTTACACACACACACATACATGCTTGCACGCATGAACTGATACACACACCCAAATGCAAGAACAAACAAACACACACTTTTGTGGTCTCACATATAATCACATATGCCCACGTGTACACACACACCCCCCCTATACATGTGTACATAATGGTGCACACACACATAAGCACATGCACGTAGATCAACATATAAATTTGCACGTACACATACACACACATAGACATGCACAAATGCATGCACATGCACATAGACATACCCACACACATAGAGGTACACACATACATGTGTGCAACAATGCACTCACATGCATAAACACACACACATTGAAACACTCACACATGCACAAGCACATGAATGCAAATGCATGTGAACACACACACGCACAAAAACATGCACACATGAGTAAGAACTGCACATGCACACACTTTTTGGCACAACACACACAAACAAACACACACGTGCACGTCGGCATTCACACACATACACATAGCCACTCACATGCACACAAATGTGCACCAGCATAAAAACATTTGTACACGCAAACATGCCCACCCATAAAAACATATGTATGTACTTATACACAAAAAGGGATACACACAAGCACATGCACAAGAGCACACATACATCAACACATACACACACTCACATTGACACACACACATTCTACATGCACACAGACATGCATGAAAAAGTGAAAACACAAACATACACATTAGCATATAGGTGCACTCTGATATACATACATGCACCTGCACTCACACATGCACATGCAAACACATAAACACACACACATGTGCACTCAGATGCAAACACACATGTGCACACATATGCATACACACATACACACACTTGCACATGGATGCACATGCACACACAAATACATACACATACATAGACAAGTACATTCATGCACATGCACTTGCACAAACGTATGCTCACACACACATACATACTCACATGGGAACCCACATTATGTGCTTGCACTTATAGACAATCACACATGCACAATTACATACACACACAATCACACACATGCATACACACATAAAGACATGCATATGCACAAATTGATTTACACTCACACAAATACATGCGTGCATATGCACACAAGTAGAGACAAACATGAAGACACACATGTAGACATGAATGCACATACACAGACACCTACATAACATACACACACACACACATACTCAAACTTACAGAAAGATGTGAACACACAAGAATACGTACGCATGCACACACACATAAACATGTACAAACACATGCACACACACTCACACTCATGCACTCACACACATACACATAACAACTCATATGTACGTACATACATGTATACGTACGCACAAGTAGACACACATAACCTCCATATACATAAGCACATGCACACTTGCATGCACATAGACACATTCATACATATATGCTTGTTCCCCCTTGCAAACAAATACATGTATGGATATGCACACACAAACACAAGCAAACATGAGCAAACAAACACCTACATAAACACACACACGCACATACATGCATATGTACACATGCACGAACACATCTGCACACAAATAGACACACACAGACATACACTTACATATACACGTGAACATGCACACAAATACTTTAACAAGCATACATACATATAGACTTGAATACACAAAGACACACGCAAAAGTTACACACATGCACCATGCATGCATTCACAATAATGCATTTGCACACATACATGCACACCTACCCACACACACACATGTACACATGCGCACATGTAAACAAACACACACACCCCTACACACACATAAGCACATACACACATGTAAGAATGCAAGCATACACCCACATGTATACTCAAAAACCTACTCACACATATACTTGCATAGATACACATGCACCCACACTACAAGGCATAGACACATATCCATATGCACACACAAGCCCACACACAAACATGTAAAAAATGTACACACACATGCACATACACATGCAATCTCGTAAACAAACACACATGTTCATGTGTGTGCATGCAGGCAGACGCATATGCACACACACACACAAAAATGCATGCACATGTAGATGCACCACACTCTCAAGTCACAAACACAAAAACATGAATGCATACAAACAAGGTGTGAACACAAGCACACATAGTCAAAGACTTAGACACATAAACACGCATGCTTATGCAAACGTACACACATAAGTCACCTGCACACATGCACACACACATGCACAAGTCCACATGCAAATAAAAGTCCATACACATACACAACACACACATATGAACACAAACACATGCAAAAGCACACACATAGATATGCACACAGATATAAATACAAATACACATACACAAATATTCACATATAGACATGCACACACACATATAAGCACATAGATAAGCACTCATATGCATTCACAAACAGACACACATGCACACAAGCACAAAAGCACACACACACTTACACATGCATATATGTACACACACACACCCACATGCACACACACACACACACAAAGATGCTCACATCCTTGTATGCACAAACATGCACATAGACATGAACATTTACAAACAAATGCACATGCACGCGCATAGATAAACACACACACACAAGCAAACAAACACATACATACACACAAACATATGCATGACAACATGCAAATGCATACAAAGATGTACACACACTTACACACACAACACATACATGCACACAAGCATGCACACACACCAAAGGAATAGACACACAAACACACAACCATATGCACATGAAAACATGCATGTGCACACCCACACACACACATGCACATGTACAAGTATACTCATGCATACACACACTTGCACACTCACAGACATACATAAGCATAGACTTGCATGGACACACATGCACAAACACACACACACATGTGTGTACCCCATAGTCATGCACACACTCACATGCACATGCATAGGCATGCTCACATAAAATCATGCACACAAGCAAGTGCATAGGCACACACACATGCACACAAACATGAACATATGTACACACATGCCAAAGCATGCTCAAAGGCACACACATACATATAGGTATGCATGTATACATATCTAATAGCACAAACACTTGGCATCAACATGTGCACACAAACAAACTCACACATACACACACAAAAACAAATGCATACATATGCACATGCATGCACACACATGCACACATACAAATGTAGACAAGCCCATGCACACACAAAAGCACATACATGCACCCACATGCTAATGCAAGCACACACACACACACACATTCACTCACTTACGTATAAGAAAACACACGCACAAACACATACACCCACACACATGCATGTAGGCATAGAAAAAAATATACACACAAATATACACACATACACACGCTCACACACGCACATGCATTGTTGTGAGCACAAGAACACATGCACACATGCACATGAGTACACATGCATAAACATGTACACACACACACACGCAAACAAGTATAGACAAGCACACAGACATGCACATGCATAAACACACAAATGTGCATGCAGATGCATAGCCACATACAAAAACACACACAAATATGAAGACACATGCACACATAGCACACACAAAAATATGCATACACCCACACTTGTACACGCACACACACACAAACACATGTACACATGCACACATGCTTGTAAAGATTGATGCACATGCATACACACACACACACATGCATGCACACATCCACACACACACACACATATATATATATGCATGCACCCATACCCATACCTATACATGCACACACACATGTACACTCATGCTTACACACTCGCACAATGTTTAGACATGACCCAAACATGCATACACACAAGAACACATGAACACATTGGTACACACTCACAATCACATACATACATACATACAAACATAAGAACACACATGGACACACATGAACAAACAAACAAAGAAACATGCATGCACACATCGACATGCACCTATGTAGACATGCAAGCACAAGCACAAGTACACACATGCATAGACACACACACATCTATAGAATGGCTCACATACATGCACACACATGCACAAAGACACATAGATATATTCACATGCAAACATGCACAAACACACGAAACCACACACATGCATGCAAATCATACACACACATATCATGGTGCACGTACATGCACAAATAAAAACTCACACACAAAGCATGTACATAAATGCAAACACATGTACACACTCACACATATGCACATGCACACACACACACACATGTACACAAACACACACACGAACACAAAAATGTATAAGCACTAATACACATACATACCCACATATGTGCATGCACACACACACAAACATATGCACACACACATACATAAATATAGACACAAGCACACACATATGTACAAACACATGCACATGCACACACAAACACATGTACACATATGCTCATGTACATATACATGCACATGCACACATATACACGTACATGCAAACAGACAAACATACACACACATGTGCTCATACACACACACACATGCACACATGCAGACACGAACATAACTACACTTGCACAAGCTCACACGCAAGTACACACAAACACATGCACACACACACGTTCATATGCACATGCACATGTACACACATACATGCATGCACACATGCGCACACACATATAAGCATGCACACATACACACACAATCACATGCATAAATAAATGCATGTAGATAGACACACAAACACACATGCACATGCACACATTGGTGCATGCACACACTCATACACACACTTGAAGGTGCACATGTGCTTACATAGGTTGAAACAAGCACATGTATGCTTGCACATTCATGCACACACATGCACAAACAAACACATATGCATACACAAACATGTGAGCACATACTCATGCATAGACATGTGAGCACACACGTCCACACATCCACACACAAGCACAAACAACCCAAACAAACATGCACATGTATGCACCTATACCCACACATACACACACACACACTCACATGCACACCCAAGCACATGTGCTTGCTCATACACTTATACACATATGCACATGCTCACACACAAACACCTACCCACTCACACACATAGCTACAAACTCATGCACACACATGCACACGAATGCTTGCACATTTTTACATAAGCTCGTATATATGCACACACATAAGAACATACACCCACACAAACACAATAACACACATGCACATACATATACACATAAACACACTTGTATATGCACACATACATAAACACACACACATATAAAACACACAAATGCACACAAGAAAATGGACAAGCGATAACATATGCACATGCACGTGCAAACACACACACACCCACACACACTCACTTGTACACAATGTATGCATATGCTTACACACACACATTCTCACACATGCACAAACACACACATGCACATAGACACACATGCACACAAGCACACATGCATTGACACACACACATGCACATGTTAGCACTTGTGCATGTACATGAACACATATATACATGCACACATACATGCATGCATATGCACACACACATACACATATGCACAGACACAAGTACATAACTACACACACGTGTGCGCTCACATAGGTAGATATAAATGAATGAGCATGCACATGAGTGCACACAGACACACACACACACATGCACATTAATACACACATGCAAATGCACACATATACACACACATAGCAAACACACACAAGCATACACCCATGCAAGCATTCACATGACCACACACAAACACACACGTGTACACACACCTGCATGCCAATGTACACAATGTATATGTACACATATGCACATGTACACATGCACACACACATGTGCAAAAAAACACATGAACATATTCTTGCACACTTGCATGACATAAAAATACATGCACACATACATGCACACACACAAGAATACACATGCACACACAAAAGAATACACATGCACACAATGCATAGATGCATAGACAAACAATAATGCACTCACACACACACACACACGCACACACCCATTCATACACATGCACATTCATGCACAATAAAATGCATATCCATATGCAAAGATATACAAGCTCACAAATATGTACACACATGTAGAAAGATACATACATGCATGCACATACACACATGCATAGATATGACTTCAAATATACACACATGCAACACACATGTGCTCACACACGTGTCAAACTCCAACATGCACACACAAACACATGCACATGAACACAAAGAAACACACACACATGCATGCATACACACACCAACACATGCACACACACACACACACACACTTGCACACTCAAGCATACAGACATGCACATATGCACAAGCACACACATTTATATGGACAAAAGTGAAAACATGTTTACATGCACACACACAAGTCCACAAACAAATACAGATAAAGACATGCAAACAGACACACACACACACACACACACTCATTTACATGTGTGTGTACACACTCACACGAACACATACCCACGCATGTACCACACCCGTGCACATGAACACAGATGCATACGCACACATAGACATGCTCACAAACATGTATACACACACACACACATGTGTAGACACACTCACATGCATAAACACACATGCATACACACACACACAGACACACATACACACACATGTACATGCACACACAACTATACACACACAAATAGAGACACAAACATATGTATGCCTACACACATGTATACATACACAAACACATGCCCACACATAGCCACACATGCACATGCAAACACACATACATATGTGTGCAAACTAACACACACACATTTAAAAACACATATGCACATGTACACACAATCTCATGCACACACACACATATACACACATAGATATGTAGGCACACACACAAACACACATAGATACACATTCATGCATACACACACACACACATATACAAACACATATGCACACAGAAGCACATGCACATAGTCAAATACACACACTAATGCATAAACATAGACACGTACATGCCTAAATGAACACACACATTTACAAATTTGCACACATGCACTTTTGTGCACATACACATGTACACGTGCACACAAACAAGTGAATGTGCATACACACACTCACACATGCATGCATATATGCACAAACACATGCACATGCATGCACCTAGGCATTCACATACTTCTACAGACATCAAACATGCATTCTAACACACATACATGCATAGACACAAGCACACACACGTACACACATGAACACATGCATACATAGATGTACCCACACTCATGCATACATGCAAACTTAGACACACATATGCACACATAGAAGTACATGTGCACCCCCATGCATATACAAGCATGCATGCTCACATGCACACACACACACACACAAGTGGATAAATAAGCAAAAGCACACACATGCACACACATACATAAACAACACACATGAGCATAGACACACACACAAATGTGCACACAAACAAATGCACACACACAATCACACATGCACATATACACATGCTCACACACATAATCATACATAAGGGTAGACACTCACACATGCACATATGCAAATACACAATACATGCATACACACACATAGAGACATACATTCACAAATAAAGAAGCATGAATAAACATATGTGCTTGCATACATATACATTTTCACATGCATACACACACATGAGCACAAGCACATGCACATGCATGTACACTTGCACACATGTAAATATGGATATATGCATGCACACACATACACAAACACATATGCATGCACACACACATACAAATGTGCACACACCTGACGTGCATATAGACACACAAATTTAAATAGATACACATGCATACCAACACACACTCATGCATGGATGCACACACTTTCAAACTTGCACACTTGTACACTTATGAAAACACATGCACATAAAAACACATATACACATGCCCATGCACTCACAGAAACATGCACATGTGCTTATGCAAACATGCACATGAATATGGACAAGCACACGCATGCACATGCACGTAAACATAAAGAAACACATACATGTGTACACACATGCACATACATGTGCACACACATGGAAAATCATGCACACACATGCACAAGAATGGAAAACAAAAACACACAAGCACAACTTTTGCATAAACACACATGCACATACACACACACATACATGCATATGCGTACACATGAACATAGACATAGACACACACACAAATGGACATTCATACAGAGATATGCATATGTAAAACTATACACAATTATAGATAGGCATACATACACATACACATGCACACATAGAAAAGCATAGACATACAAATGCACACACGCATAGACAAATGCATTGACATGCAAAAATACATAGACGCACACACATGGATGCATGCACATACACAAACACGTGTATGCACCAGCACATGCACAATGTATTTACATGCATGCACTTATGCACACACACATACACACACACACACCACATATCCTCACAAGCACACACATGCACACATACTTGCAAATGCATAGATACATATGCACACATGTACACATACATGCATACACATATACACACATAGGCACTTGCAAGCATACACACATACACATACGTGCATGCCTTGCACTCACATGCACAAATACACACAAATACAAACACTTGCACACATACACATCGACACATGCATGTGGATGAAGACACACACATATGCATCTAGATGAACATAGACACATAAACACACACGCATATATACACATGTATGCACACATCCACTCACACATAGGAACTTGCACACACACCTATACATATATAGACACACATGAACACACACACACACACATACATGCATAGATGCATGCACACACAGACACATGCACCTACACATGCACACATGTAGATGTGCACACACACTCACGTACACATGCATGCATCAAGAGGATGGGTGCACACAAACAAATGTCTGCACAACCATAGACACATGCATACAAGTACACACCATCCATATGAACACATGTAAACATACTCACAAACATACATGCATAGACACAAACATGACCACGCACATACATGTACACACATACACACACATGCACAAACTCAAATTTAGATGCACACACATGCACATAAACACACACACATGTACATTCACACACGAACATATGCACACATGCATGCACATGCACCCATGTGCACACACACATGCATGCACACACATAGATAGATAAAAATGCACAAATGCCTTAAGATATACACACAAATAAACATGCATATACAAACACATGCATGCACACACACACACATGCAACAAATACATACAATCATATGCACATATGCATGCATACACATGAGCACGTACACACTGACACACACACTCATACAAGCTTGTAGACACATATGCACACATTCAAATACACATGCATAGGCACATCATCCACACCGACACAATTGCATGCCTACACACACACATGTATGCCAAAGTACATGCACACAAAAACATGCTCCCACATACATACAGATGCACATGCATAAGATTGCATACATACCCTAATGCAAAAACACACACACACACACATACATGTACAAGCAAACAAGCTGACACATGCATGCACACACACACACACATACATACACAAATGCACATGCACATGCACACACATATACAAAACATGCAAGCACACCACACACACAAGTAGAAACAAACATAGACACATACAGACACAAACATGGACACACATACATAAACATGTATGCACACAAATACAAACACATATGCATAGAGATAGAGACAAAACCAACACAAGCATACATACACATGCACACACATGCACACACACATGAAGACACACATGCACACACACATGAAGACACACATGCTCCCACATATGCACACAAGCACACACACATGCACATGCACACATCTACTCATAATGCATAAAAACTCATGCACATGCACACACACACACAATGCAAACAAGTAACCATGCAAACATGCACGTATAGACACACAAAAAATGTGAGTATACAAGCACAAACATACCAAATGCTCACACACAGATGAATACAAAAAACACATAAACATACAAGCACACACAGGCACCAAAAGCAAGCATACATCGACACACACACTCATGAACACACATACACACTACGACCATGTTATTGCATTCCACACATGTATTGATGCACACACATGCACAAACATAAGCACACACACGCACAAACATGTGCACATATGCACGTACAAATACACACACACCTACATTGACAACCAAAATTGTGGACGCACACACACAAATATATACATACACACACACACACACACACACACACACACACATATATATATATATATATACAGATACACATGCGACAAACAATATAGACATGCACATGCATAATGCAAACATGAACAGACATGCATGCACAACACCCACACATTCACACATAAAGGATATAGAAGCACACAAATAATTGCACACACACCTGCACATGCACATGAACACACACTTACACACATAGACACAAACACACACATATAGACACGTGGACATCCACACACATATGGATCGAACACACACATGCACATGCATACACACACACAGGCCCACACATGCATGCACAAGCACACACATATGCACGAACCCATGCATATGGGGAGATTAGCACACAAACATAGATGCACACATGAACACACATAAACACATAATTAACACACTCAAATGTACACACACACACATGCACACATACATAAGCATGTGCACATGCAAACACACATACTCACACACCGCACAAAAGCATTGAGTTGCACCCCATGAACTCGAACATATGCATAGAAGCACACATGCACATGCACGTAGAAGCACATGCAAGCACACACACACACACACACACCTACACACACATATGCTCATAGGCTTGCACATGTACACACACACACAGATGTAGACACACATGCATACACATATACATACACACACACACACGCAAGCATGCATTAGTGCATACACTTATGCACACATAAGCACACATGTATGCATGCATGCACTCACACACACAATGCATGCATACATGTATGTAAATGCATTCATGCACACACACCCCTCATACACACATGTGTGTGAATACACACACATACATACACATGACATGCATGTTGACACAAACAAATGTACACACGTGCACATGCACTATCACACATATACTCTTGCACACATGCATACACATGCACCCACACTAACACCCACACCTACAAACACATACACAGAGACACATGCATTGAAATACACACACACACACACACAAGAATGCATGCACACATACAAACATGCATAATGATAAACATCTATGCATGCACACACACATGTAAGCCATGCACTCAAACACACAAACATACCCATACCCACAGACATGCACACATGCACAAAAAACACACATATACACACACATATACATGTTTACATGCAAACATTGACTCAAAAGAACACACACAAACATCACACACTCAAATGCACATGCACACAAATATTCCTATGCGTACACATATGCACATGCAAAACACATACATAATCACACTTGCATGCACACATTTACAAACATGCTCACATTATACCCATGAAAACACACACACACAAACACATGCACATGCACTTGTTCAAACACACACATATGCAAACACAGAGGAACATACAGATGTACACACAAATGCAAATTTATGCACACACACAAGCATGAGAATGCACACTCACACACATTCAAGCATATTCATGCACAAACATACATGCAATTTCCCATGCACATAGAAAAATACACATACACATGCATAAGCATGCACACACACTCACAGGAAAACACACATGTAGACATACACACATGCACACACATACACACTCGTAGATAGGCTTGCACACACATGCATGTGCACATACAGACATGCACCCATACAAAAATGTTCACACTTATGCATGTACACATGCATGATTACATATACATACACACACAAATATTAAGGGATACACATACACAAAAACATGTGCATACACTAGTACATGCGCACGCACTCACATACATGAATACTCGCACAAACATGCAAAGACATGCACACACACACACACACATACTTACACACCCACAATTATGCATGCATGCATAAACATGCTAACAAGAACACTTGTGCACCCATGAAAGCAAATGCACATAAACACATACAAACACATGAGGATTCACTAAGACAAGCATGTAGACATTCATGTGCAAACATGCACAAGGACATGTACAAGCACACACACGTACACATAAACGTAGAGTAACACATACATATGTAAACACATGCACATACCCATGCACACGCATGTAAACACATTCACACACATCACAAGCATGCAAAACACACTCAAATAGACACACATAAGAAAAGCACACATGCACACACACATGCACATACACTTGCTCACACATATACACTCGCACATAGACATATATACATTCACAAGGATGCACACAAATATGGACATAGACACACACACACACAAGCATATATGCATGTAGATATATGCACATGAAAATACATACACACATATAAATAGGTGTGTACACATGCACATGCACACATGGATATGTACACATACACAAATGTCCACACATACGCACAAATGCATATAGATGCAAAAATACACACAACCACACACACGAATACATACACATAAAAAAATATGTGCATGCACTTGCGCATACACAAACACACGTATACGCACACACACAGCACACAAGCTCACAAGCATGCACACAAACACATGTACACACACAAGCAAATACATACACACATACCAACATAATTCACACACACGTACACATGCTTACACAAACATGCAAACGCACATGCACACTCATGCCCATGCATACATGACATTATCACACACACACAACCACACATGCCCCCTCACAATCACATACATATACACAAATGCATATGTACACATGTACACACACACACACACACTTATATGTGCACACCTGTACACTAACACATGCCACAAACATAAACGCATGCACACATATGCATCTACACATGCATGTAGACAAAGATGCACACACACAATCATATAGATGAATACACACACACACACACATAGACATTAATGTATACACACACATGCACACATACACACACAGAGACATACACACACACATGTACATGCACACATACACACACACACACAGACACACACATTCACACATACATGCTTGCATGCAAGCACACACATGCACCCACTCACATGCACACATGCACATGTGCACACACACTCACATGAACAAGCATATGTAGAAGCACGCATGCAGATAGGTGCATACAAACACATGCACATGCCCTTACACACATGCATACAAGCACACACATAGATATCAATATGAACACATGTAAACATTCTTATAAATATACATGCACTGACACACACACGACCATTCACATATATGCACACACACACATGCACATATAGATGCACACATGCATGTGCATCCATAAACATGTGCACATGAATGAATGCACACTAGCACGTGTACACTCACACATATGCTTAGACACACATGCACACATTCAAATGCACACACATAGGCACACCAACAAATAAGTACGCACACGCATGCACACATGCCTGCAAAAGCACGTACACACACAAACATGCACCTATATACATGCAGACAAACACGCACATGGTCATGCACATGCACCAATGTAAAAAACACACAAACATGCATGCGTAAGAAAGCATAAGCTCATGTGTGCATGTATATGCACGCATAGGCACAAACATGCATGCACGAGCACACACACAAACATGCACACACACATACACACACTAACACATACGCATGAAAGCACACACATAAGCACACATTCAAACATGTCCATGCACGCACATAAGCACACACATGTACACAAACACATAGACACATGCATATACACAAATATGCATATACACTCGCATGCATAGACATAGGGACTAACCCAGTATAAACATGCTAACATGTATGCACACACATACACACATGTACACAAACATAGACATGCATGCACACATGCACACACACATATGCACTCACATGCACACAAACTCATGCACAAGTGCACACACACACACACACATAGACATACATAAATGCATACACACACACATGCAAACAAGTACCCATGTAGACATGCATGCACTCACACACATGAATATAGACACACACACATAAATAAAAGCACAGTCACATGCATAATCAAAAGAATACACACACAACACACATATAAATACACATGCATACATGCATGTGGCTGCATGCCAGACATACACACACATAAGCACACATGCATGCACACATACACACATGCACATATAGATGCACACACAAATGCACACCAATAACCAAACGCACACACACATACACACACTTACATATATGCACAAAAAAACTCTCTCACACATACAAACATAAGCACATATAGATGCACATATGCACACACACACATGCATGCACTCACACCAACAGATTCACACACATAAACATGCACAAACACACTCATAAAGGATGTAGAAGAACACAAAAAATGAACCTTCACATGCACATGCACTCACACTTCTAGATATGCACACACACACACATACACACTCGCTCACACACTTAGACACAAACACACACATACCCACACGTGCACATGCACATAAATATGGCCAAACAGACACATGCACATGCTCACACACAAAAACATGCACAAACTCACACACACACATTGGCATATATATCCAAACATGTGTGCACAAGCAAACACATAAGCACAAACACATGCTCACGATTTGGCATGCACAAATATATAGATGAACACATGCACACACGAATATGCCTACACAAACACATACACACACACACACACTCATTCACCCATGTGGACACATATGCATATGTAGACAAACATATTGACATGTACCCATGAACTTATTTGCACACAAGTTAAGCCACACACATACATGTACACGCATACACACACATGCATGCACACAAAAGTGTGAACATGGAAACAAATATGCATGTAGTGTACACCCTTACATGAGCACACACACACACATGCACATGCATGCACTAACACAAACACAAGTGCACACACACTCACGTATTCATAAGTGTACACATAAACACACAAGTAAGCATCTAGATATGCACACTTACAAACATGCACACACACACACACACACCCATGAATGCAAACATGGACACATGCAAGCACTCATGTGCTCACTTATAGACATGGAAATACACACATACACACACACACACACACACACACGAAGATGCAATGTGCCTACTTCACACATAGACATGCACACACACACACACACACTTGCACTCACACATGCACACACATAGGCACGTACACCAACCCTTGCACACAACCACACACACGAGCACATATACACAAAGGCGTGTACATACACATACATGTGCATGTGTGCACTCTCTCTCTCACACACACAAGTAGACACACAAAGAAATGCACACACACATGCATACATACAAACCTCATACACACCTACACACACACATGTACATACACACACATGCACATGCACATACATGCAATCCAACACAAACACACACATGGATTCACAAAAGCACATGCACGTAGACACACAGAAATGTATGTACACATGCATGCACGTAACAACACATGCACATACACACTCACACACACATGCAAAATTGCAAGCACAGACCTACACACACAGAAGCATAGACATGCCAACACACACATAAGCTTGCATGCACACACACATGCACGTGCATATGCAAGCATACATATTCTTACACCCACAAGCACACACACCAATACATGCACATGCACAGATGCATAACACACACAAATATGCACACACATATGCTCACACATAAACATAGGTATGTGCACACATGTACCCGCACATGCACACACGTGTACACATGCACTTGCATATATGTATGCAAGCACACATGCACACATGCACACCCACACAAATATCGCCACACACTCACACACGCACATGATTGTATGTAAAAATGAAAACATGCATGCACCCAGGCATACACATAAGCACACATAAACACATAGACACATGCATACACATGCACATGCACAAACACGTGTACATAGAAATGCACACATAGCACAAACAAACACGTGAACACACAAATACTCACACACACACACAAATTGACACATATAGAAGACACTAGCACATGCAAACAAAAACAAACCCAAACATGCTCGTATACACCAACATGCACTCGCACAACCACGCACACATGCACACTCACACATAGATGTACACAAACACACACATGCAAGCACAAGTACACACATGCCCTCTTGTGAACACAAGAATCATGCATATATGTGCACACATGTGCACATCCACACACATATATATACACATACATTTATGCACACAAGTACACACATGCACATGCACATATACACATGCATAAAAACACATGGGCATACACATGCACACACACACATGTATAGCCATACACACATTCATGCAAATAAAAAGACACACACAACACACACTCAAATATGCATACACACGTGCACAAAAAACACACAAAAATATCTGCACATGCTTGCAATAATACACACACGTACATGCACACATAAACATACATACATGCTCACACCCACACAACAAACATACACATGCACATGCATGCTTTCACACTTGCATGGCATGTAGACATGACCTAAACATGCATAAGAGCACATGTACACATATGTATAAACTCACACACACAAACACACATGCACATATACACAAACAAATAGACAAGCATACACACTCACATGGACCAATGTATACATAGACATGCATATACACATACATAAACATACATATATGCATGCATAAGCACAAACACATGTATATGGATTGGCTCATTTAAAAGCACACACTCACACATGCACGCACAAGTACTTCATGCACAAAGACACACGCACAGGCACACGTATGTGCACACACAAACGCACACATACAAAGCATGCACATAAACATACATAGATACACACACACATGTACACACAAACATATACACAAACATACACATGAATACACAAATGCACACACACACATCCACACATGCATGCATGCCCACACACACACATACACATTGGCACACTATCACATAGACATGCACACACACATATACAAAGACACACAACTATATGCACACACACATATGAATGTGCACACTCATGCACACTTGCACACACACATATGCACACACACTTACACATGGATGGACATCTACACACAAACTCACATGTACATATACACATCTATACACAAACTCACACGCACACACCCTACTAGTAATGCAATTACATAGTCACAAGCATGCACATGCACACACACATGTGCACACGCAAACACATACAAACACATGCACATAAACAAACATGTGCACACTCATACATTCACAAACAATTGCATACACAAACAAATGCACATACATAGATGCACAAACACACACGCACATGCATAAATAGGTGCACGCATAAACTCATACACACACACATTGGCACAAACACGTAAGCATACACATGCACACATGCCTACACCAACACAAATGCACATACATATGCAAAAACATTCTTGCACACTAGCCTGACATGCATACCTAATCCAAACATGCATACACATAAGAATATATGCATACTAGGTACACACTCATGCTCACATACACACATTCAAAAACATACACATAAATGCACACAAACAAACATGCACAAACAAAAAAATACACACATGAATCAATGCATACATACACATGCACATGCATGCATAAGCACAGGCACATACTTGCACACAAATATACACACACATATGTATACAAACTAGCTCACAAATAAGCACACAAAACACACAAATATGTGCACATGCATACATGCACATTTACATACAGATCCACATGCAAACAAACAGACATCTAAGTCATGCACAAACACATACAAAAAGATGCACGTACATACATGGACAAATACACAAGCACAGGGCATGCACACATGCACATGCATGTGCACAAACAAATATGGAAACACACATACACAAATATATATATCAACACACACATGTACACAAACACAGATAGAATACACAATTACACACCCACATACACAGATAAGTGCATGTACACACAAACACATACACGATGACACACATGAACAAACACATGCAAAATGCACACACAACAATGCACACACATATGCATGCTCATGCACATGCATACTCACACACATGCACACAACACATATGCACACACCCACACACACCTCAACATGCATACACATCCACAAAAAAACTTTCACACACATACATAGCCATTCATATACTTGCATACACAAAAAGCACACATATGCATAGATATAGATGCATTGACACATATATACAAAAACACAAAAACACACATCAGCACATGAACATGCCCATGCACATGAACACATAGAAGCACAATCACTTGCTCAGACAAATATGAACATAGATGCACAAATACACATACACATACAAATATAGGTGCACACATACACTCATACACACATACATAAGCACACACAAATAAGCACAAACATGTACACGTACGCACTCACATGCACATAAACACATACACACACATGCATAAAGATTCATATATGCATTCACACATGCATGCACACATGTGCACACATACTTATGTATACACACATACACACTCATATAACCCCACACCCACACATGAACATAAGCACACATAGTACACATAAACATGCACACACACTTACACAAACACACACATATACACACTCATATGTACACATATACACATATGCTTGCTCACACACATAAATACACATACATACATGCTCACACATACCCACTCGTACACACACGCACAACCACAAACTCATGAACACACATGCACATGAAGACATTCACATTTGCACACATGTATGTAGTTATGCACAAGAGCACATAAGCACACATGCACCCACATATAGCAGCACACATGCACCCACATATGGAAACACACACCAAAAACACACATGCACACACACACGAACACACATGGACATACACACATACATACAAACACACACACACATAAAGCACACCACCACACACATGCACAAGAATAGACAAACAAAAATGCACATGCAGATTAAAACACATGCACACCCACACGCACTTGCTCACATCCACATGTAAACACATGCATGTGCACATGTGCACACATACTTATGTTTGCACACATACACTCTCATATGTGTACAAACCCACACATGAACATAAGCACACATAGTACACATAAACATTCACACACACTTACACAAATAGAGACACATGCATACACACTCACATGCACAATATACACGCATGCTTGATAACACACATAAATACACATACACACTTGCTCACACATACCCACTCATGCACACACGCACAACCACAAACTCATGCACATGAAGACATTCACATTTGCATGCATGTATGTAGTTATACACACAAGAGCACATAAGCACGCATGCACCCATATATAGCAACACACATGCAAACTCACACGAACACACATGGACATTCACACATACACACATAAAGAACACCATCGCACACACGCACAAGAATAGACAAACACAAATGCACATGCACATTAAAACACATGCACACCCACACACACTTGCTTGCATCCACATGTAAACACATGCATGCACCCACACACACAACATATTCAAATGGATGCACTAGAACATACATGCAAACACCAGCACCTTTGTGTGCACATGAAGACATGCATACATGTGCATATTTATGCAATCAAATGTACACACACATGCACATATATGCACACACTCGCCCACACCGACATGCACATACATGTATGCACTGACACATTCTCGCACATGCACAAACTAACACACACACACACAAAAACGCAGAAATACATGAATTGGCCCTACATGCACATGTCAGCACTTATGCAAGCACATGAATACATGTCTACATGCACACACACAAGTACACAAACACATACACACATGCACATATACATGTACAAGCAAACACACATGGTTGTGCACACACACTCATGCACAAGGATACACATTCATGCATATGCACACAGACATACACACACTACACACACATAAGAATACACCTATGCATGGATACATGGAGACACAAAACACACATATGCACACACTCACACACACTTACATGAGCATGTTCATATGCACACACACACACACACAAATGCACATGTATTCTAGCACACTTGTATGACACACACACACACACACACATACACACATGCACCCACACATGCATGCACACAAGAACACAAATGCACATTTTGCACACACTCAAAGACATATGCAAGCATGCACCCATGCACAATCAAATTTGCATCCACGCACATGCACATGTATTCATAATCAAATGCATATACATGCACACATACATGCACAAGCAATCACACAGGCTCATAGACATGCACTCACACAAGCACACACACACACAAAGATACACACATGTATGCACACACACAAACATGCACATACACACATATACACTTGCACATACACACATGCACTCAAACATGCACACATACAAACACACACACACATGCACACATACACATACATATATGTGAGTATGCATACATACACAAACTCAAACACACAGCACACATAGACTTATGCACTTAGTTGAACACACACACAAATACTCATGCTGGCACACACATAAGAACACACACATATAAACATAGATAACACAACCAAGCACATGCATAAACACACACAAACACATATGTACACACATGCACATAGATGTACATAGATGCACACATACATGCACAAACACTTATGCATACATGCACATACATACATGCGAACACATCCACAGAAAGATGCACATGCATATGCACATGCACATGCAAAAACATTGACACACAGACATGTGCTCTCTCTCACACACACCCATACACATATCCACACATACACAAATGAACACAAACAGATATACACACACACACATACTCAAACAATTAGAAACACACTCACATGCACACACCCACAAGTCTAAACAATTAGACACACATAAGCATAGACACATACACATGCATGCACACAAATCTACACACACACATACAAAGACATAAACAAAAACACACAAATGCATATATGCATAGACACTCACAAACATGCACATGCACACACATGCACATTCATGATCACGCACACACACACACGCGTGCGCGCGCACACACACACACACACATATATATATATGCACACTCACACAAACACACACATACATATGAATAGACACACAATTGTACAAAAATGCACATGTACACACATATAAGCTCGTGCACACACACTCATGCACATGTACACACTTAACCACATACACTTGTATGCACAAACACATGAACACACTCACCCACATACACCAACGCACACCTGCACATTGAGATACACACACATGCAAACACACATGCACATCAACACACACACATTTGCACAAACACATGTGGACACGCACACATAAATACACACACATACATACATAGACATGCACAAGCACACATACGGGCACATATATACATACACTCATACAAAAAATCGCACACTTGCACACATGCACACACACATACACAAACACATGCACACACACACATACACAAACATCAACGTACAGGTACATGTACAAATAAGCACAAGCAATTTCACATGCATGCAAACATGCACAAAAGCACTCACACAAACACATGCTTACATATACATACTCTCACTCACATGTTGATATATGGTCATACACATGCACCCAAGCATACATATAGACCCACACACATTAAACACACACATGAACAAACGCATGCATACACATGCACATACACACACAAACACACATGCATACACACATACACTAACACTCATGCATACATGCACACACACACACACACACAAGCACACATTAAGGAGCACATGTAGACACCCATGCATACATAAGCAGGCAAGCATGCACAAGTACACACACGCACAACCACACCTTCACACAGCCACACATAAGGACAAGCACATACATAGACACTTGCATAAACAAATGTGCACAAACAATCATAGATGCATGCACACACATATGCATATGAACATATTTGCACACACATACACATGCACATGCATAGACACTTACACATGCACACATGCACACAGATAGACAAGTAGTGACAGACATGCACATAAATATCCATGAATAAAGGACACATGCATACACACAAAATTACATACACAAATATATGCATACACATGTGATAATAAGCACAAGAACATGCATGTGCACTGACACACGCACCCACGTACATGCATACATGAACACCCACAAACATGCACACACACATGTACGCATGCACTCTCATATGCACAGACATATGCATGTAAACTCGGACACACAAACGCTCACACACGAACAAATGTACACACACATGAATACAAATGCAAATTTAGCCATATACAAACTTGTGCAAGCTTACATACATGTGCACATGCATATGTAAACATAAACACAGTCACGCGTACATACAACTGAACATACATATGTACCAATACACTAACCTATAAACACATACATGTGTGCACACACTCACACACACATATGCATTCACACACACACAACAATAGCACATAAAAACCAACAAGCACACCCCACACATACATGCACACACTCACTCATGCTTGCACATGCACACACACACAAACCCATCCACACATGCTCATGATGCATGTGCAGATACACACACAAACATGCAAACATACATGTGTACAATTAGACATGCATACACATAGGTGCACAAATGCACCCGCTCACAAACACACATGCATGCACACTCACACATATAAGAACTCACACATACACATAAAACCACACATGAACAATTATAAACAAACACAAGCATACACACATGCACTTACACAAATGAACACATAACCACAAAGAAAGCCACACCCTCACAAATTCACACACACATACATGGACACAGACATAGACACACAAGCACACATTCATATGCCTACATGGACACTTGCACACAGACACACATAATCACACACATAATCACACACTCAAATGTGTACACACACATCAACATGTGCACATGTAAGCACAAATACTCTCACTCTCACACACAGAGACACACATTGTAGCCCATGAATGTGAACATATGCAAAGAAGTATGCATGAACATGCATGCACACATCCACACACACCTAAACACACATATGCACATAGGTATGCATTGATATACACACACACATGTAGACACACATGCACATACATATGCATACATGCATACACAATCATATACCAATGCACATACACACAAGCGCACACACATGCATGCATGCACACACAAATGCATGCAAATACATATGCAAATGCCTTCATGCACACACATGCACCCTTATACATACATGTGTGTGCATACGCACACACACATACACATGCATGCACATTTGACAAGCACGTTGATACATAGACACAAGTACCAAAATGCATGTGCATCATCACACATATACTCACGTACACACACACACATGCATCCACACTAACACTGATGGCTACACACACATACACATAGAAGCATGCAAGCAGAAACATGGAGACATATAAGTACACATGCACACAAACAACCAAACATAAGGATAAGAACTTACACATGCACACATATGTAATGTCACACACTCAAATACACACACATGCCCACACCCACATCCACACACATGCATACATGCACATGCACACACACATGTTCACACACAGACATAGACACACAAGAACACAGATACAATCACACGCTCACATGCACACCCATACAAAAATATACACATGCACACACACACACAAACACACATAATCACAAATGCATACACACACATACAAATATGCACACAAACATATGCACATGCACTCAAACAAACATGCAATCATGCAAGCATGCACAAGTACCTGTATAAGCACACAAACATGTGAACCCACATGCACATACACGTGCACACAAACACAAATGTATACACACACACAAGCATGCAAACACACAATCACAAGTATACAAGCACACTCAAGCACAAATGCACATACATATGCATATGCACACACACACACACATACATATACACACAAATGACATGAACATGCACACACACACAAAAGCAAATACACATAGACATATGAACATGCACACAAATACACACTCGTAGACAGGTATTTACACATATGTACATCCACATACAGACACATAAACTAGCACAAATGCACACACATGTAAAATTACATATGCACAAATAGACACATTAATACATACACAAGTATAAAAACATGCACATGCACTAAGACAAGCATAAAAACATGTGCATGCAAACACACACACACATACAAACACATGCACACAAATGCACATGCACACATGCACATGCATTGACACATGCAAACACATGCATGGACACACATGTACATATGCTCACACCGATACACACACAGTCACTCATGCCCACACATACACCCACATGTATACACACAAAACAACATGCACACACACACATGCACACATAAGCATGCATAGACATACATGCCCACTCAAGCACACACATATATATGCACATGTACACTTGCTCACTCACATGCACTTGTACATGCACACACAAATATGCACACACACATGCATGCAAACAAACTCACTTACATACACATGTATACACACAAATGCATGCCCACGTCCACTCACTCATGCAGATACTCACATACACACATGCACAAATGGGGACATAAAGACAAACACACACATATACACAGACATAGAAACACACACGTGTGCATAGATATATGTATTTATGGCCACACACACATACATACACACTTGCATATGCTCATTCAAATGCATACACTCACAAAAAACATGCATAGATAATAGAAAAGTTCACAAAGAGGCACACATTTAGACATGTGCAAACAAACACAAACACACATGCTCACATACATATAAGCACACAACACACAAGCATGCACACCTAAACAAGCTTCCAAGCATATATGCACAGACACACAAATGACCATGCACACACATGTGCACACACATGCTCATGTAGATGCACAAACAAACACACACACACACACACAAAAAATGCATGCACGCACGCACACACAAACACAAGAATGCACAGATACCCAAAGGCATAAACACATGTAAACATGCATGCACCCACACATGCATGCTCCCACACATCCAAGCATTCATATGTACCCTTGCACACATGCACACATACCTATGCATACACATGTAAATGTACAGATATGCACATGAATGCATGCATGCACTTGCGCATGTTTGTACACACACTCAAGAGCACACACGTAGACACACCCATGCACACCTACACCCACCCACCCGCACACACAAAAAAGTACATACACTCATAAGCATGCACCCACACATGTGCACAAACATGCAAATGAACACATGCATGCACAAGCTAGAACACTTCCACCATTACAAAACACACATTCACAAGCACACATAAACTCATGCATGCATGCACTTACACACATATACATATGCGCATGCACTTACACATGCACACAAACAAAGATACACAGACACATACATACACACACACATACGTGAATGTACACACATAAGCACACAAAACTACATGCACACATGCACATATGAACACGCACACATAGAAACTAACATAATCACATAGAGACAAGCACAAACATGTGTATGCACACACATACACATGCACAAACATGGGTACAAACAATTGCACATAGATCCACATAGACATGCACAAACTTACATATATACACACACATGTTTGTAGACAAATAGACAAACATACACACATGCACACACACATGCATTCATGCACACACATATAAGCACACGCACCTATAAACACCCATAGATACATACATAAAAAAAATATGAACAAACATTTACAAACACATATAAATGTAGGCACATACACATACCTATGCATAGACATGCACACACACATACATACATGCTCAGACAGATGCACACATACTCATAAATACAAGCACTCACATTCACACTCACATGCATGCATACACACACACATATGCACACAAACACAAGCATAGAAACCCACATGGACAAACACACGCACACTCACTCTAGAACACAAAGAGACATCCACACATACACATGCACACTTGTAGACACAATCTCTCACATGCACATGCATACATTAACATATACACACACATGCATATGCACACATACATGCACAAACACACACATGCACACACACACAAACACATACAAATGTATGCACATACACACACACATTCACAATCACACACTCTTGCATGCATACACATATGTGTGTGCACTAAGCTACACACACGAGCACTTGCAAACACATACATACACATATGCACACGAGCATGCACACAGGCAAACATAGGAACATACATTTGCAAAACACACACTCACACATAAATAACTAAAATTGCATGCACACAAACATACATGGACACATGCATAATCACATCCATGTACATGCACACATACTCACACATATTCCCACACATATGTGCTTGCGTATGCACATATGCTCCCACTCACACACACACACATGCATAAACATTCACATCTTATCCACATGCTCGAACACACATACACACACACGTATGCATGCATGAGCACACACACACCCACACATGCACCCTAAAAATCCACACACACAAATGCATGCACATGCACACACACACAACCTGTATTGACACAAACACATAAACATACATTTACACTTGCTCATGCATGTAGACACACAGATACACACATGCGTATACATGTGCATGTGAATAGCCACACACATGCATACATGTGCATCAATGCACACATAGAGTAAGACATATGCATATGCAAATGCATGGAAGCACATACCAAAACACATGCATACATGCACATGTGTGCACACGTATACATATGCACACACACAACCACACACACACGTGCATGGATGCTCATGCACATGCATAAAATAGAATCACACACACATACACACACATGCATGCACATAACACACACAAATAGGCACGCACCAATAGATACGCATCATGCATGCACACACAGACACCTAAATACACACACAAGTACACAAATACACACATAGGCACACATGTGCATAAATGTGTGTGCATGCACTGAAGCACATGCACAAGTATAAAGACTCACATGCACACACACATAAAACCACCCACACAAGCACACATGCAAATATACATTGACACACACGTAAACACACTCACTCACTAGCACACACACAAACATACACATAGACACATAAAATATGTAAGCCACATGTTCACATAGATCGACATGCGTACATATGCACAAGCAACATGCTAACACATGCAGATCGAGACACACTCACATAAACCCACAAGCACAAACATGCATGCATAAGCACACACACACATGCACACAAACACAAAAAATGCATGCATATGCACTAGCAAGCTCACATATTCACGCACACACACACACACACGTGCATGCACATGAACACATGTGCACATTTGTGCACATCTGCACATTTGCGCACACGTGAAAAAAAGCATGCGCACATGTCAATGCATGCATGCACACATGCACACATTCACATACCCGCACAAATAGAAACATACACATGTAGACACATACACACACACACACACTCACATGCATACATTTGTTCATCGATACACATGCACACACACACATAGACATGCACAAAACATGCATACACATAGATGCACATGCACACACATGCACATGTGTACACATTCACATGTGGACACACACACACATGTATACACATGCACATGTGTACACAGGCACATGCATGAACACACTTGTACACACATAAATAAACATATTCTTGCATTCTCAACAAATTGTAGATAGGCATGCACATGCCCCCCACACATACAAGAACACACACACATACATGTACACATACATGAACACACATGTACACACACAAACACACACATACAAACATACAAACATGTAGACACACTCACAAATATGGACAAACACACATGCACGTACATGCAAGCACTTGAACACACACACATGCTCAACCATAAGAGCACAAACACAATTACAATCAAAGGCTCATAAGCACACATGCACACACACCAACACACTCCCATACATAGAGACGTAGAAAGATGCTCAAGCATGCACACACACAAACACTCAAGCACATGCTCAAACACACATGCACACACAAATGCACACTCATGCATACACAGACTCACACACATACACATTCACATACATAGACACAGAAGAACACACACATGCATGCATATGAAGGTGCAAACATAGATGCTCACAAATAGATGCATGCAATCTCACACACACTCACATACACATGTGCATGCCGATGCATGCACATGTAAATACATAAACACACACACATGCATACAATTACAAAAATATAAACTTGCACACACACACACACACGTACACATACACACACATGCACACACCCATGCAAATAGACACACACATATTCACATACACACATAGATGCACACACACATGTATACACACTCACATGCACATGCACATGCACATGCACAAGCACACGAACACACACATGTGCACACACATACACATACATGTTGACAAACACATGCACACACCCATGAACACATACACACTCATGCACATAGACACCCAAAATAGTATGCATACACACACATGCACATGCACACACACCCACATGAATGCATGCACAAACACTCACAAACGCACGTGTGCACGCACGTAATCACAAACACTTATAGAGATGCATGAACACACACATAGACATTCATATTGATGCATATACATACCCACAAACATGTACAAGCACACAAACACATGCACCACATATGTAGACATGCTCATAAGAACAAGTACATACACTAACACTCTTGAACATGCCCATGCACACACATTGATACACATGCACAAACACATGCACATGGACACAAATACACATGACACATACTTGCACACTGACACACAAATACATGCAAACGCACACACTAACATACATGCATGCACATACACATACATCACATGCATAAGGACATAAGCAAACATATGCATGCACACACAAACACAAACACCCACATGCACATGCACACACACACACACACATGTACCCACAAACCCAAGTACACACATGAGTGCACGTACACACACAAACACTAGAAAGCTTGCACCAATATATGAATATGTGAACATGCACACACACACACAAACACATAAGCAAGCACACACATGAACACATGCACTTACACAATCAAGCATGCACACATATATATTAACACATGTGCGAATGCACACAAACACATGAACACATACACGTTGAACTAGACACATACACTCACACACACACACATACACACATGGACTAACCTACACACAAAATTAGGTGCACACACACATGCATGCACACACACATACATGCTCATGCATACATACAAACATGTAGACATATATAAACATGCATGCATGCACACACATACATAAACATACACCCATGTAGATATGCATGCATTATCACACATACATTGACACACATGTAACCACAAACATGCATGTACACATATATAATAAAATGCAAGCACACACCCATAGGCACACACATATATAATAAAATGCAAGCACACACCCATAGGCACACACACATGAACACACACACATGTTGTGGCATGCACCGCATGCATTCACGACATACATGCATACAAAGGTACACACATGCACCCACACACATATATCCATACATAAATGCATGTACACACATTCTTACAACCATACATATATACATACACACACACATATGTATATGCACAAGCACATACTCTCACTCACATGCATAAACACACATTGACACATGCATGTACACATGCAAACATGCACACACACACACACAATGACATACACCTACATATTCACACACTTACACATGAACATACAAACACACATAAAAAGATGCATAAGCATTTAAACACATACACTCACACAAAAGCAAGTAAACACATAGACACGAATTTACGTAACATTCACACACAAACATGAACATGCATAGATGCACATGAACACATATGCACAGACATGCACATGCACACACACACATGCACATGCATACACATACACACATGCACCCCAATGCACATGTGCACTGGCATGTATGTGTGTGTATATGTGAGTATGCATATGTATGCGTGCATGTGCATATATAGGTATGCTTGTGCACATGCACATGAACACACACATGAACACATGTGTTCAAACACACACAAATGCAAGAAAGAGTCATCTACATACACACATGTGTGCATATGCTCACACACAAACACATAAGCAAGCACACACATGCTCACATAGACACACTTATGGATGCATACCTACCTACACACATGCAAGCACACACACACATTCGCACAAGAACTAATACACACACACACACACACACACACTTACAAAGACATCAAGACAAACACATGCACAAAGAAGACACATGCACATGTATATATAGGTACATACTCACATGCACTCACACATATACTAATTTCCACATACACAAATGTTCACACACCGACACACACACACACACATGCACACAAACATGTAGACATGTACGTACGTAAAAATGCATGCACACTTACATGCCTGGGTGCACTAGCACACACACACATACACATCTGAATGTAGGCATGCATACACACATATCCACACAGACACATGCATATGCATGTAGGCACATGGGAGCACACATACCCAAATACATGCGCACACATACACACACACACGAGCACACACACAAACACATGCATAATCAAACACAAGCACACAAGCATATGCACACACACATGAACACTCACACATACATATAGAGCCATGCACCACATACACATGCACATTCACGTACACACATGCATGCAGACACACACACACACACAAAAACTCCTGTGCATACTTGAACACACAAACACACACACACACATGTAGTTATATGCATACACATATGTGCATGTGTACATGCACAAAAACACAAGTAGACTTACACTCCAACAAAGATGTGCACAAGCACACATGAACCCATGCACATCCAAATAGACACATACACACAAACACACACATACCTACACACATCAACACAACAACACAAACACACATCCACACATGCACATGTGAACACTCAAATGCATACACACATGCACTACCACACACAAGGGCATGTAGGCATGTACCATGCATGCATATACACACAATGAGACATGCACCCAAACATACACAATGCGCCCACTGGTATACACACAGACATGCCCATACACCACGCATGCAACACTCGCACAAGCTTATGCACTTGAACACACACACGCACACACACATGCATGCACAACACAAACATATACACATGTATATATACACACACACACACACAAACACTTGATACCTAAACACACATAAACAAATACACATACACACACACACTGACACACATACACACGCACATACATGAGCATAAAAGTAGAAACACATTCCCATATGCACACATGCACATGCACAACCACACGCATACAATAGCACATGCACGTAACCACAAACATGCATACACATGCACAAACACACATACATACACATATAGATACATGTATGCATGCATAGACACACTCACAAATGCACACACATAGACATGCATGCATATGCACACACATGAATGTGAGCACGACCACTCGTACAAAGACACAATCACACACAAAAATGCATGCACACATAGATGTAAATGCACATGTGCATCCCCTAAATACATAAGCACATGCATATGCACACACAAAAACATGCATACATACACATTTGTATATGTACACACACAAGCACACACATACATACACGCACACAAATGCATACACATGCATGCACATGCATGTAAACACACACCCTCAAGCATGTGCATGCTCCCACACACACACACACATAAAAAGAAGCATGCACACACATATATAAACACACATGTGCACTCATGCATGCATATGCACAAGTTGAAACAAGCCTATTAACATGCAAGCACACATATGCCCTCACATGCACATGAAAATGTACACATGCATGCACACACAAGCAAACACACATACACAAATAAACACACACACATACATATGTACATACACATATGTACAAGAGCACATGTATAAGAACACAAATGCACAAACACATGCACTCACACACGTACATAGACTCACACCTATACAAATGAACACACGCACATATTTTTGCACACAGTCACAAACCAACAAAAGAATAAACACACACACACACACAGAGATATATGCGGGCATGTATGTGCACACACACATATATGCACAAATACATAGATGTACTCACACACACAAATGTACACATGTGCATGAATGAACATATGATCACATACAAAAATGCACACACACAAATGCACATATAATAGCATACAAATGCACACACATATATACAAGCACAAACACTTGCATAGACACAACCACATGGACAGATGCATAGACACTCAATCACATAGACACATGCACACACCCACAAACATAACCATGAACATACACAACCATGCAAACACAAAAGCATACATGCTTACACACACTTGCACACATACACATACTCACATGCATGAACAGACATGGAAATGCACAAATGCATAGATGCGTGGACACACAAATGCACAAACATGCATATACGTACTGACAACACTCTCGTAAATCCATGCACACACACACCCATCAAAACACTCAGACACACACATGCACACATACACTTGCACACGAAGGCACACACACACACATGAATGCACACACACATAGACACATATGCACACTTGCATGTACAAACACTCAACTAGACATGGGAACACACATGCATGCACACATAAATACTCACATGCACAAACATATGCACACACAAGCATGCATTTATACAGACAAACACACACACATAGAGTCAATCATTCAAGTATGTAAAGACAAAGAAATATATGCATTTACACATAAACACATGCATAGACACAACACATATGCACTTACACATGCACACACATAGATAGACATACTTAGACTTACATACACACAACACACATGCAAACTTGTATGTAAACACATGTAGGCACCTACAGACATACACATGCATGTACTAGCACACACAGACACATGTACATACATGCACACTCACACACATAAGGACACACTCACAAACACATATGAACAATTAGATATGTACATAAAGATAGAAAAATACACATACACACCCACTTATGCACAAACACATAAGCTTGCACAAACATACCCAAAAATTACCACACATGCTCACACAGACAAACATAGACACACTGATGCATCCATGCATGTAGATGTGTGCAAGTGTAAATTAATAGATCATATAGACACTCACACATGCATATGCACACGCACACCTAAATATACACACCATAAAAACACATGCATGGAAAAACACATATGCAAGCACATGCACACACACATGCACATAGACATACGCACATGCACATGCACATGCATGCATACACATGCACATGTACACATCACATATACATAGCCACACACACATGCACATAAATAAACACACACACACACACATAAACAAACATAGGTACACACACAAATACAAATACAAGAAGACACATGCATACATGAATACACACATGCAAGCATGCACACACACACATGCACACATACCCACATAGACACCTCCACTTAAAGCACAAACAAATATGCACACACATGTGCACATACAAACACATGTTCTCACACATAGACACACATGCATGCATGCACACATGCACACACACATATGCATGCACACGAACATTCTCATAGGCACTCACACACACAAACATGCACACATATAAACACACAAAAACACAAAGAAAGCACCAACAACATTAAACACACACACACACACAAAAACGTCAATACATAGAAACACCCACACACACACCCTCATCCACAAACACACAATGCACACATGCATGCAACAACACACATGTGAGCACTCACATGGATGTGCATGAACTCAAACACACACATAGATGAGCCAATTCACACAAACAACCACACACATGCACACATACACACACAATGCACACACTAGCATGCCCGCACATAAATGCATGTTTGCACACACACATGCACACACGCACACACTCAATCTCACTCAAACACATGCACACATACACACACATGTGCTCATGTGCACTAGTGCACAAGTACACATGAGCTTACATTCACACACACATACACATATAGACACACACATGCACAACTTTGTGTACACATTTGTGCACACACAAATGCACATCCATGCCCATTACCACACATATGTATACATGCAAATGCATGTACACATAATACACACACACAGACGCACACCAATAGATGCACATATATACACAGAAACACACATAAGAACATGCACGCATGAGCGAACATGCACAAAAATATGCACACATACATGCACTCCCACACAAGCTTTCATACATGCATATGCATGCTTGCACACACACATAAAACACATACATGCATGCTCCCACACACTCAGACACACAGGAACACATGCATAGACATTTACACACACACATAAGTACCTACACATGAAAGCCCACACATTGAGGCACATAATCACACAAATATGCAAGCACATAGTTATCTACACTCATGCATGCTTGGACACTCACATAAATAGAGACACATAGACACACATGCAAACAGATGCTTGCATATATAATGACACATATGTGCATGCACACATAAACACATACACATGTAATCACATGCACAAATGTGAACTCACATGCAAACACATTAGCACACACCACACACACACAAATACATACACAGACACATGTATGCACATAGACACACACACATACACACACACACACACACACATACAGACACTAGCACACACAAATCCCTGTGGATTGACAGATGCACACTCCTATGCATAGAAATAATGTATACACTCATATGCTTACACACACACCCAACTTACACATGCACACACATGCACAAATACACACATGCACACACTCACAAAGCTACACACACACACACACACAAAGATGAACACCCTTACATGTGTACATGCATGCACAAGCACATGTACACACTTGCATAGTCACACTCATAGGCATACATAAAAACACAGGCTAATAGACATACACACACATAAACTTACAAGCATGCACACACACATGCACACACTCATGCATGCGAATGCACACACACATACACACATATGTACACACAAACACACATATGCCCATGCACTCAAACACATGCACATGCTTACACACGTGCACACACATGCGCAAACACCTGTACACACACACTTGTAAAACACATGCACACACACAGACACCTAAAAACACATATGCACATGCACACACACACAAAAACACATCCACACACATGCATACATATATGTAGAAGCATACACACACAAACAAGCTTATACACATGCACATGCATGCACGTACCCAAAAACATGTCCATAAACATGTTCATATGTGCAGACACACATGTGCACACATACATTCACCTTCACACATGCATGCTTGCACTTACACATACGCATACACAGACACATGCACATGTACACAAACACGTACACACAAACACACATGCATAAGCACACATGCACCAACACATGTACGCACATACACACACACACATAAGCATTCATATACACACAAACTCTCACACATACTAATATACACATGCACACATACACAAACACATATACATGCATATGTGCACACACACACACACACACAAAACACATGCATGCACACACACCCATATACACACATGAAGACATGTATGTGCAAACACACATAAGAATACATAGAGACACATGCACAAGCACTGGCACACACAAACATGAACACATATGGACATACACACACACACATAGGAACTCACTTATGTACACACACATAGATGCACACACTCACAAACACACATAGATGCACACACATGTACTTACGTGCATGCACACATATGTTAACACATGGATGCATTTATACATACACATGTGCTCACACATGTAATTAGAAACACCAACACACTCTTACACACATGAACACACACACATGTGTCTGCATGGTCATGCATAGAAATGCACACACACACATGGGTGCACACATGAGTATGTGCACAGACACACATGAACACATACACACCCCTACACACTCCCTAACATGCATGTGGTTACACACACACACAAACCTGCACACACACACACACATACATATGCTCACACACTTGCACAAGTCTATAGACACACACACACACATGCATAAGAATGCTCCTAGCCACACAGACACATATGAACACACTCACACAGGCACAAACTCTGACGCATACACCTATGCATGGAAATGTGGACACACATGAAGAAATACACTTACACATGCACTTACATACACCCACATGTGTCTACATGGGCACACACATGCACACACACACACACACTCATACACACATGAGTGGATGCACGCACACAAACACCAAACCTACACATAGAAATGAACACACACACACACACATGGGATTGCACCCACACAAACACGCATGCTTGCATAGCACACACGTGCAAATGCACATGTACACAAAGCACACACACAAATATGTGTAGACACATGCACACATGGAGAAACATATACACACATGCACACACATATATCCCTTCTTACACCTGCCTCTATGCACACAGACACACATGCATAAAGAAACACGTCAATGCATGCAAATGCACACATAAACACTCGCACAAAGGCACACACTTACACAAGCATGCACATATGCACACAAATAGATACTCACACATACATGTACACACATGCACATGCTTAGCCACATGCATACACCTACACACACATGTACTCACACACACAAGTATGTAGATAATTGTGGGCACATACGCCTATGCAGACACATAGGAATCACACACATACACACATTGACCACACATGGATGCAAAACACACACAGACACAAGCAAATTGATGTGCATAAATACACACAAAAGTATACTTGTGCACACAAGCACACACACACACACATATGCTCAAACTCATAAATACACACACATGCATGTAGACATGAACACACACCTAACCACATGCAAACAAATAATTATGCTCACACAAATACATGCAAGCATACACATGCACACACATATGCACATGCACATACACATGCATAGCTACATACACACACATGCACACACAGACAATCATATACATAATCACACATATACATGCATAAGTACACACACAAATGCAAAAATACCCACACACTCACACACATGTACACATAAAAAAATCACACACACATACACACATGCACATAGGAACACGTACACATACAGACATAAGCTTGTATACACACACATGCACACATGGGCATACACACATGCACATACACACACGAAAATGCATGCACACACATGCATGTGTGAAACTTGATAATAGCTGAGGCAATGCAATTTAGCCAAAGTAAAGAAATGTAATGGTCATACAAAAGAAGATTTCAAATAACATAGTAATATAAACAAATCATTGCAAAATATTTAAAGAAGTGAGATAAAGTATATAAGAAATTACATTCAAAGACACTAAAAAGATAAAACATAATATTCTCATTTGTTAAAGTTGGAACAAAATAAAATGTCTCATAAAGCCTATTAGAACTCAAGAAAATAAAATATTTAAACATATAGAAATAAATATTTAATTTGATAAATATTTAAACATATAAAAATAAATATTTGGTTTGATAAATATTTAAATATATTAAATATTTTTTAACTTATATTGTGAAATATTTTGATTCATAATAGATTTTACAAACAAGGATGTTATAGTTGATCTCTTTAGTATCTTATAACATATATTTCTCATAAAATTTATCTCATTTCTTAAAATTACTTTTTATTTGATTATATTAATATGAACCCCAACTTCTCCTCTTGTATGACATTTATTTTCCTTTGATTTGATAATTAGTAGTATTCAAAATGAGTTTTGATAAAAAAAACTAATGTTATTAACTAATATTGATGAGCTTTGTCTTATTAAAAATTTATTTCTAAATTTATTTTAAAATATTTTATATTATAATATTGTGGCATATTTTATGAGCTATTTTGAATACAACTGTTTCATATAATTTATCTCAAGGTTTTTAAATTTCTCATTTAGAATTAGTTTTGTTATTATGTGACTCTAAATTTTATATCGTGTGACATTTACATTGCTTTGATTTAGTTTTATTACATTACTATAATTTATCTCATTTACATTTACTTAATATTTAAAAAATAATTTATTATTATCATTTATGTTAATTATTTTAGTAATTCTTAGTAATTACAATTGAGGTTCTATTAAGATCAAATAAATATCATCCAACTCATCTCAACAAGCTCTATCTAATTTAAAATTTATTTATATTTTTTAAATCATTTTTATTTTATATTATTTTGGTATTATTTATGAGGTATTTAAATTTGTAATAGATTTGATGATATAAGATGTTACATTCATTCCCTTTTGTTTCTTAGAATATAGCTTCTCATATATTTTTACTTATTTCTTCAAAGGTTTCATTTTCAATTGGTTATAAAAATATGAAACTCTAATTCTACTCTCATGTGACCTTTGCATCACCTTGATTAGGTTAAACAATACCAACTCAATGTATCTCATCTTAGATTGAATAGAAATTTGGTTTACATTAAAATAATTCATCTCATTCCATCTACTTTTTTATTTAATTTTGTTATATTATTATGAATTCTAATTCCCATCCTTTGTGACCTTTGTGTCACTTCTATTTGGCTATATTTCATTTCTTCAGTTTAACTCATTTCAATTTAAATAAATATTTTCCTAATGAGGTATGGTAGAGATCAAACAATCATGTTGAATCGTCAAGACAAACTTTATCAAATTAAATATTCAATTTTTATAGTTTTAAAATTTTTTTTCTATGCCTTTTGCTCATTTTAAGTGCAATTTTTATATTTTTATGAAACTCAAATTCTCATCTCATGTGACTTGTACATCAACTTGAATTGGTTATATTACTTTGCTTCAATGCTTCTAATTTCAACTTTATTATATAGTCATGTAATATTAAAAAGAACATTTTATTATTAATTATGCTTATTTACTCTGGTAATTTATACTAATTTCAAATGAAGTTTGATTGAGACAAAGAAACATCATTGGAGTCATTTAGAAGACCTCAATCTTATTAATTATTCTCTTTTAAATTTTTTGATTTTTAATTCCCTTCGGATTTGGCTTATTTTATGAGGCATTTCTAGCTATACTTGATTTATTGATTAGGGATTTAAATCTAGATCTCATTAACATCTTGTAATTAAACTTTTTTTTATATAATTTATCTTTTTCAAAATTTTTTTGCATCAATTTGTTCAAATTAATTTGTAACTCTAATCTTCTATTGTGTGTGCTTTATAATGCTTCATGTTAGTTATACTATATTGCTTTTAACTTCAATATATATATTTGATTAATATTAAAATAATAATTTAATATCATTTATGCTTATTTTATTTTATAATTCATAATAACTCTAAAAATGTCTAATGAAGATGAAACAAATGTCATTGGACTCATCTTGATGAGCTATATCAAATTAAAGATTCTATTCTATATTTTTAAGTATTATATTTTTAGATATTTAGAACTTTTAAGAGATATTTTTATTAGTACTTGATTTTATTATTAGAGATGTTATATTTGATCTCCTTAGTATCTTGGAATGCATCTTTCCTATAAAATTTATCTTATTTTCTTTAAATTTTTTGCTTTTGATTTTGTTATATTGCTATGTTACTTATAATCTACTCTCATGCGTCTTTTAAATAGATTTGATTTGGTTATATTACATTACTTCCATTTATATCATCTCAAATGTAATACATATTTACTTAATATTAGGACTAATTTATTATTATTTATTTTGGTAATTCACAAGAATTCCAAAGGTCTAATTAAGATTATATAGAAGTCATTAGACTCAACTCGACTACCTCTATCCAATTAGATATTCATTTAGTATATGTTTAAATAATTTTAAAATAAAAGTTTGCAATTATTTATTATAATTTACTTTAGTGATTCATACTATTTCCAAATAATGTGTGATTGAGAAGAAACAAATGTCATTAAGTATTAAATACTTATTTTTATATTTTTAAATATTTTATTCTCTATAGTTTTATTAAGATTTATGAGAAATTTAAATTTTTTCATAATTTCATGATCGAGGATGTTACCTTTGATCTATTTAGTAACTTAGAATGCAACTTTCTCATAAAATTTATCTCATTTGTCAAACTTTTTTTCTTTAATTTGGTCATATTACTATGAAACTCTAATTCTCATCTCGTGTGACTCATTCATTTCTTTGATTTAGTTATAATATATTGATTTAATTTAATTTATTTTAACTTTAATATATATATATATATATATATATATATATATATATATATATATATATATATATATATATATATATATATATATATATATATATATATATATATATTTATATATATACATAAATACTTAAAATTTTAATAATATCATGTTATTATTTAAGTTGATTTAATTTTTAAAATTTTTAGTTATTCCAAATGAGGTTTACTCTAAAAGAAAAAAATGTTGTTAGACTTCTCTTAATGAGATCTTTGCAATTGAATATTCATTTCTATATTTATAAAATATTTTTATTTTTCTTATAGGTTTAAGATTTTTTTCAAGACAATTCTATTCGTACTTAATTTCATGATAGAGAATGCTACATTTGATCCCCTAATATCTTGAAATGTAGCTGTCTTGTGGAAGTCATCTCAATGATGATTATTTCTATCTTCTTGAATTTGTTACTTTGTAGATTTTTGTTATGACTTACAAGAAATTTCAATTTATACCTCATTTGATAGACGAGAAAATTATATTCAATCTCCTTAATATAGTAGAATACAAATTTCATGTATAATTTATCATAGTTTTTCAAATTTGTTATATTGATTTGAATATACTACCATGTAATTATAATTCTCTTATTGTGTCCTTTTTAAATCACTTTTAGTTGCTTATATAACATCTTATTTTACCTTTAATATGCATATTTCATTAATAATAAAATTATATTTTATTATTATTTATGGTTATTTAACATGTAATTAGTTATAATTTCAAATGAGCAGTAGTTGCAATTGAAAAACTTCATTAGACTTATCTTGATGAGCTCTGTCTAATTAAATATTTATTTTTCAATTTTAAATATTTTATTTGCTATGGTTTATGCACACTTTTTGAGATATTAAATTTATATAAGATTTGATGATCAAAGATTTTATACTCAATCTCCTTAATATCTTAGAATACAACCTTTTTGTTTAATTTATCTTCTTTTCCAAATGTTTCACTATAATTTGCTTGTATTACCACGAAATTGTTGCCTTCTACTCTTTTAATCATTGCATATTTTAATTTGGCAATATATATATATAATTATAATAATAATAATAATAATAATTTATTATTATTTAAGTTTAAAACTTCTAGAAATTTATAATAGTCTTAAATGAGTAATAATCAAGACAAAAAAACTTAATTAGAGTCATACTAATGTGCTTTATCCAACTAAAAATTTATTTTTAATATTTTAAAGTATTTTATGTTTTTAGTATTTCGTCAAACTTTATGTGACATTAGATTTGTATATAATTTGATAGCCAAGGATTTTATACTCGATTTCCTTACTATCTTGGAATGAAACCTTTCTTAATAAGTTATCTATTTTACTTCAAAGTTTTTTGTTTTGATTGATTAATTTCTTTGTAGCTCAAACTCTATTATCTTGTCAGTTTTATATCACTTCAATTTAGTCATATTATATTACTTTAATTTATCATATTTTAGCTTTAATATATATTTAGTTAATATTAAAATAATAATTTATTATTATTACTTATTTTCTTTCATTGTTCATTGTAATTTCAAATGAGGATTTATCGAGATGAAAAAATCTTTGTTGGACTCGTCTTGATGAGATCTATTCTATTTATTATTCATTTTTATATTTTTAAATATTTTATTTTCTAGGATTTAGGTATGTTTTATGAGATATTTGGATTCGCACCTAATTTGATGATTGTGGATGCCACACTTAATCTCGTTAGCATCTTGGAAAGCAACTTTCCATTATAATTAATCTCATTTCTCCAAAATTTATACTTTAATTTAGTTATATTACTATGAATCTCAATTATCCTTTAGTGTGACCTTTACGTCACTTAGATTTGGTTATAATACATCGCTTTAATCTATCTTTTTTTAGTTTTAATGTATATCTAACCAATATTGAAATAATATTTTGTTATTATTTGTGCTTATTTAACTTTAACAATTTATTTTAATTCCAAACAAGGCCTGACCAAGACGAAAAAATGTCGAGGGACTTATCTTAATGAGCTTTTCTAATTAAATATTCATTTCTATATTTTTAAATATTTTATTTTTAATGGTTTGACATGTTTTATGAAACAATTATATTCGTACCTAATTTCATGATCAAGGATTTTATAATAGTTTCTCTTTGTGTATTGTATGCACTTTTCTTGTGGATTTTAACAAAATTCTTCAAATTGTTTGCTTTAATTTTGTTATATTATTAAGCACTCTATTTCACATCTTTTGTAGCCATTGCATCATATTGATTTGGATATAATACATTGTTTTAACTTATTTTATTTCAACATTAGTATATGTTTAATCAATAGTAAAATAATAATTTATCATCATTTACATATTTTCTTTGATGATCACAAGTGAGGTTTGATTGACATAAAACAAAGGTCATTTGACTATCTGAATAAGCTCTATCCAACTAAATATTTATGTTTATATCTTGAATTATCTTATTTGTTAGCATTTTGTCATGATTTATGAGACATTTAGTTTATGCTTAGTTTGATGAATGAGGATGTTACACTTGATTTTCTTAGGATCATATAATGTAACTTTCACAAATAATATCACATTTCTTCAAGTTATTGTTTTGATTTGGTTATATTTCTATACAACTCTAAATGCCCTCTTATATGACCTTTATATCACTTTTTTTTGTTATGTTATATTGTCTTTTTTCAATTTTAAAATATATTTATTTAACATTATAATTTTATTATTATTTATGCTTATTTACTTATATAATTCAAAGTAATTCCAAATAAGATATGATCAAGATGAAAAAATGTCTTTAAACTCTTCTTGTGAGCATTAATTTATTAAAAATTCATTTCTTTTATTTTCAATTATTTCATTTCCTATGATTTAAGCATGCATTAAGAGACATTCAATTGGTACAGATTAGATGATTAAGGATTTTTTACTTGATCCCCATAATAACTTGTAATGCAACTTTCACCCATAAGTTATCTAATTTCTCTAAATTTTTGCTTTGATTTATTTATGTTGCTATCAAACCATTATTCTTCAATTGTTTGACCATTAAATGTTTTGACTTAATTTTTTTTGCATTCCTTTAATTTTTTAATTTCAACTTTATTATATATACTTTGTATTAAATAAATAATTTAATTTTATTTATGCTTATTTAAATTGATAATTTCAAAATTTCCAAACGATGTCTGATTAAGACCAAACAAACATCATTACACTTATCTTGATAAGCTTAACAAAGTAAATAATCATTTTTATTTTTTGAAATATTTTATTTTCTATGATTTAGGTATGTTATATGATACATTTCAATTCATAGCAAATTTGATGATTAAAATATTACACTTGACCATCTTGATTTCTTTTCATACCACATTCTTATACTATTTATCTCATTTCTCTAAAGTCTTTTTGATTTGTTTATTTTACTATGAAACTCTAATTCTCTAATGTGACCTTTTACACTACTTAGATATGGTTATATTACATTACTTAAATTTATCTCATATTTTTTTAACATATATTTACTTATTTCAAAAATAATAATTATTTTACTATTTTTTATTATTTATTTTGGCAATTCATAGTAATTACGAAAAGTATTTAATTAATATAATAAAAATTATCCAACACTTTTTGATGACCTTTATTTAAAAAAATATTAATTTGTACATTTTTTAAATATTATTTTTTCAAGAATTTTGGCATGCTTAGTGAGACGTCTTGAGATGAATCAGATTTATTGATCAAGGATTTTACACATGACACCCTAAGCATATTGGAGTAAAGTTTCTCATATAATTTATCTTATTTCTTAAAATTTATTTGTCTTGAATTAGTTATATTACTATAAATCTATAATTCTTCTCTTATATGACTTTTATGTTGCTTTGATTAAGTTAAAGTTTATTATTTTAATGTATCTCATTTCAGGTTTAATATATATTTACTTATAAATTAAAATAGTATATTATTATTATTATTATTATTATTATTCTTACTTATTTTAGTAATATACAATAAGTCAAAAAGGGGTATGATATGGACAAAGCAAATGTCATTAGACTTAGCTTAATGTTGTTTATCGAATTAAATTTTTATTTATAAATTTTTTAACATTCCGTTTTTATGGTTTTTTGCTTTCTTTAAGAGAAATTTTATTCGTACTTGATTTAATGATCAAAGATTTTATACTTAATCTTCTTTGTATCTTAGAATGTTATTTTCTCATACAATTTATCTCATCTCTTCAAAATTTTCACTTTAATTTGATTATATTTCTTTGTAGCTCTTAATATCTTATCATGTGGCTATTGTATCACTTTGATTTGTTTATATTATGTTAATTCAATTTATCTTGTCTAAGGTTTAACATATATTTACTTAATTTTAAAACAATAGTTTCTTATTATGTATGCTTATATACATTAGCAATTAATAATAATTCCAATGATGCCTGATAGACATAAAACAAAAATAGTTTAACTCATCTCATGACCTTTATGTAGTAAATTATTTATTTCTATATTTTTAAATATTCTATTTTCTAGTGCTTTGGTATGCTTTAGGAGACATATTACACTTGATCTCTTTAATATCTTGCAATGTAAATTTCTACAAAACTTGCATTGATTTCTTCAAATGTTTTACTTTGATTTATTTATTTTATAATTAAACTCTAATTCTTCTCTTATGTGACTTTTGCATTACTTTGATTTAGTTATATTATAGTCTCAATTATATAGTAATATAACAAAATCAAAGACATGTAAAGGTCACATGAGAGGAGATTTACAAGTATATAATATGTTAATCAAATAATAGTGAAAATGTTCAAGAAATAACATAATTATATGACAAAGTTAAATTCCAAAATGCTTAGAATATCAAGTGTAACATCATTGATTATTTAATTAGGTATGAATCAAAATAGCTGCTAAAGCATGCCAAAATTATAGAAAATGAAATATTTTAAAAAAATACTAAAATGAATAATTTTTAGTTTGATATATACATGACCAGAAACAACGCAATAGTTTTAACTAATATAAATCGAATAAAACTCTTAAACAGTATTGTACATAATTGTCTTACATATTTAAACCTTTAAAATAAGAGTGGCATCAATCTAAGAGTAATAAGATATTACCAATATAGTTTGAACAAAGAATGTTGCATGAGAATTTGAATCACTATAAACAAGTTGGAACTCTAACTGAGAGAGAACGGTCATGTTAATCTCTTTTTTCTTTACTTATGATTTTGCAATATTTACCAACTTTTCTCTTCAAAATGCATTCATATTTATACTAATGGGAATTCAAAAGCTAGATATAAGACTTCTAATAGATAATTTAGCTTTCTAAATATGTTAAAAATAATAATTACATCTTCGAGATTACATTGGTATTAGTATGTTGCAGCAATCATGTTAGAATGATGAGCATATTACTAAGATCATCCTTGATGATGCTACAATACAATTAGCATAATTCAATTTTTAATATCTTATCATACAAGAATGAGAAATGTTTTTGTATTACATAGCACATATTCTTACTACATTATTCAAATTCTTAGCAAATCATGTCAAAAAATTATAAGAATTGTATAAATGTGCATTCTTCATTTCATATGCTTAGATGGATCATATATTTGTGAATGTGGATCACTACCATATGATAATTATTATCACCAAGTCCCAAGTTCTGAAGAAACTTTTGCATAATGTGGTTGTATAATTACGAACCATTATATGATCATGCAATAGTTAACTTATCAAGACTTAATAGTATAATAGAATGAATATAATAAAATGATCGTAGTTGTATGATAACAGTATAAAAATCCTTGTCTTAAGTCTTTTCTACTAACTATGACGAAGAATAAATCATATGAGTATAGTATATGGATCACCATCATACGTAAATGTTTACTAGAGACCAACATTATGGAGTCGCATTATAAAATGATGGTAGAAAATGACACAGATATCATATTCGTATGACATAATAAAAACATTTCTATCTTAAGGTTTATAACATTAATTTGAGGTGGAATGGATCGTATAAATGCAATACATAATTTCATGTTATATGAAGTAGCAACTATAAACAACATAAAATTAAGCTTGGACCTTATATAAATATAACCATAATAGTATGATATATGCATCATACATGTATAACCACAATAAGGCTTATATATGACTTAGATTTTGAGAAGTAATGAATGATATATTTATATTAAGTAAACCGCATACTCATGTGATGATAATGACTATTCAACTCTTTGTAATAAACAAGACATATACAATGTTGTACAACTAAGTTTGTGCACCTATTTGAAATCTAAATGATAGTCACAATTATATAATGAAACCATTGCGCCTATACGATACCATGACAACTTCAATTTTTTTAATATTATAAGCTTAAATAAATATTATATAAGTATGATATTATTCATTATATTATTTGATCATAAGATAATGAGAAATAATATTTTTAACTTGAATTTAATAACTTTAAATTTTAATTGAATTTATAATACTTTATAGTGATGTTACCAGTGTACTAATGTAATTTTAGAAAACTTATAACTCAAGAACATTATTTTGTCAAGAGAATGCATGAATGAGTTAAATAATTCCTAAGTGTCACTTTTGTAAAAGATAAAGATTTGACATTCTAACCCAAATAGTTGTATGAAATGATCAACTCTAAGTGGTTAATCACTTCACAAGAAACTTTTCTTCATAGTTTTAGGATTTTTAGGTTAAGTCATCCATAAGCAAGGGTCTTCAAGCTTCATCCAACTCCATGTTCATGGACCTTACTCTATCTCAATATTGCCTACTTTTATTATAAAATTCTAGATGTACACAAAACTCCACATATTTATTAGTAACAAATAGCTTGGTTTTGTGATCATTTTCTTTAAGGGTACAATAGTGAAGAATAAATAATGGGTAATAAGAAATTTACATGATTTATTGAAACAAAAGATTAGGTGATCGTAAAAAAGAAAATATGGAATTAAATTTATATGCTTTTTATATGCAATTTACTTAGTATGTAATATGATATTAACTTTACATGCACTATCATTCTAATCTATTTTTCTTTACATATATGTTACTTTATTTTTTCCACTGGAAAAGTGATGGTTACTTATCTTATTTTATGATCTAACATTTTAGTGCAAGATACGACACAATGTGAGACTCTATAGGAGTAATGAAAGAATAGTACCTTCCTTTTCTAAGTAGTACTATACTTCTATTACACCTCTTCTTTGGCTAGCCAAGGTATGCTATTTTCATTTGATTTTGTTGAGTAATTAAGTTAGATTTCTACAAACTATTCTTTGATGAAAATCATACATATGATGGTAAAATATCATATAGTTCAATAATAAAAGAAACATATTTGAAAGCTTTGTTGTGAATATCATGCACTATGATATTAATCAATTGTATAGTATGATTAAGAAAGAGAAGCAATTAGAATCAAGAGTGAACAAGTTGTTAAAGCAAAGCTTAGTCATATGAGTATGATTTAATGTCATACAAGTACAATGACATTATGAAAGTTAATGGTTGGACATGCATGATAGGTTATAAAAGAAGTTTTGGTATCACACATTACAACCACAACACATCATATGTTGTGATCTAAAATAAGAAAGAGAGAAATATGAATGAGAATAAAAATAGGCTTATAATCATATAAGGTTGATTGCATTATCATACAAGGACATTAATATATAAAACAGAGAGTTAGTATAGCAAATATTATGATCGTATAGGTACAAAATCATTTTACCAGTATGATAAAAAACAATAAAAATTTATTAAGTCAACAAATGGAGTATTAGGAGTGATAAGGGATCATACAATATGTTTAGCACTTATGTATAAGTACAATCATGTTAAGAGAAATATCAAATGTAAGAATCATCTAATTACAATGTAAGAAGTGATATATAAGTGTATCATTCCTGATGTAGGACTAGACAAAAATTGCTTAGTTAGAAAACTTTTCTTTTTTTTTTATTTAAAATTTGTGACTAATGCACAACAAAGGAGCAAGGGCGTCACCCTAAGGGACACACACCTAGATACGATGAGGGTTGAACGCAAAAGGCACCAACCAATGAATCCTAACTAAACTTAGGATCGATAGCGGCTAAGAAGTTGCTAAATCGACTACGGCTACACACTTTCAAACACGCAGAAATAAGGAGTACTTAGATTGGTTAAGTACCAGTTGAACTTAAAATATAATTTATAGTAAAAATTGCACTTCGCAGAATGAAAATATATTGAAGACAAATTAATAATCTAGGAATGGAAATTACTCGTAAAAAGGAAGACGAGGAAAACAAAAATTTCAACTTGAAGATGGTTGAGCGGTGAAGGAAGATGATAGACTGGAGTGGCGTCTCACCACTTGGACCTCGCGTCCCTCCTCCCAGTATCAGAGCTTTGACGAGTCGGCACGCCAAAGACTCTCAGAGCACTCACGAACTCAGAATGGAAGCAATGAACACTCAAAGCTTGCATTAACTTTTCTCCAAAAGAAATATATATATCCCTTACAACAAAAGAGGACTTCCCCATATATAGGAATCCACAAGAGTACAAAAGACATTTTGACTCATAACATGGGAATACTAAAGGACACATGGATAAATTAAAAGTCACCTAAAATTACAAACAGACTCCTAAAAATCTGAGAAAAAATAATGAAAATTAAGTTCATTCATTTATCTAAACACTGTTTTACGGATTTCGAAAGTGACTTCTAGAACTCCGAAAAAAAATGCAAAACAAAACCCTAATTTCGGGTGGCTGGCGGCGCAGAGAGCGGCGGCGGGTCCGGCGGGTAGGCGCGGGTCGGTGCGGGTCGGCGCGGATCGGCGCGGGTCACAGGTCGCGGGTCATCCGGTGGGTAGCTTGGGTCGGCGCCTGGCTGGACTTAGGCTCAACAGTTCGGGCTAACCCGGAGCTAGTTCGAGCTCGAGCAGTTCGAAATGGCGGCGGGCGGTTCACTGTGACGGCAGAGGTTGCGGCGGAGGCGGCGACCGGCGGCAGGGATAGTGATTTTGGCCTTGTTTTTGCTCCCGGGAAGCCATTCGGACTCCGATTTCGAATCCGAAAGTTGTGTTGACTTTCTAAAGATGATAATAGGTTTTTAGTGCAAGACTTGGTCCGTGGACGTCGAAAATACTTCTCGAACATGATGTCCTCATCATTTCCCTTGGGGTGGGAAAAACTCAGCTCTGATGAGTAATCTCTGGCCCTCTCATAGTCTTCAAGTGCTCTAGGGATCAAACGATGAAGCTCCTCTCGAGATATCCAAGTATCATCTTCGTTTAACCTTTCTTTCCAATGTACAAGATATTTCCGATAATGTTTATTCCTAGTGTTAGTAATTTTATCATCAATAATTTTTTCAATCTGCTCACTCGATTTCTTAAAACAGGCCTGTGGACACTCGGGTAGGGGTTCACTCACAAGGGGTGTAGATTCAGGCTCAAACGGCTCACTAGATATTTCAACTGGCTCCTTCTAAGCCACCAAGTCTGAGATATTGAAAGTGTTGCTAATTCCATAATCGTCTGGCAATTCTAAAGTGTACGCGTTCGGGCTAATTTTAGTTAAGATTCTAAAAGGTCCGATGCCCTTTGCATGCAACTTTCTTAATGTGCCCGGAGGAAACCTCTCAGGCTTCACACGTATCATGACAAAATCTCCCACAGAAAACTCCTTGTTCTTTCTATGTGCATCAGCCAATTTTTTATATGTTTCATTGCTTAGATTAATTTTTTCTTTTATACTTTTATGAATATTTCGTATATGTTCGGCAAATTCTATGGCTGATTCTGATGAACGAGTATGTGTAGGTAAAGGAATTAAGTCTATAGGACTATGGGGCTTATAACCATTATAGGCCTCGAACGGACTTATTCCAATTATCCTATTGACTGAGCTATTATAAGCATATTCTATTCTTGGTAAAAGTAGGTCTCGATTTTTAACGTTATCACCAACTAAACATCTTAGTAAGTTTCCTAAACTCCGGTTGACAACTTCAGTTTGGCCACTAGTTTGTGGATGATAGGCTGTGAAGAATTTCAATTTTGTTCCTAATGATTGCCATAAAGTTCTCCAAAAATGTGATGTGAACCTAACATCTCTATCAGATACTATGGTCTTGGGTACTCCATGTATTTTAACAATTTCGTCAAAGAAAAGTCTAGAAATATGAGATGCATCTGAGGTTTTATGACATGGTACAAATCTAGCCATCTTAGTGAATCTATCGACGACTACAAAGATTGAATCAAATCGCCTTGTCGTCTTAGGTAATCCTAGCACGAAATCCATTGAAATGTCTTCCCAAGGTCTCGATGGGACGGGTAAAGGCATATATAGTCCAGTATTTTGTTTCCCAAGTTTGGAAACTAAACAGTTCCTACAGCCTGCTACTATTCTAGCCACTTGTCGTTTTAATCTCGGCCAATAAAACTTATATTCTACGGCTGATATAGTCTTATCTCTTCCAAAGTGGCCAGCTAAACCTCCCGCATGTATTTCCCAAATAAGAAAGTCTCTTAATAAGGTTTAGGAATGCATAATTTCTGATTATAAAATAGATAACCTTCTTTTATCATATAATCGTTTATTACCATAGATGGTCTCTCTAAAATTTTAGAATAAATATCTTTAAAGTCCTCACATGTTGAGTATAAAGATGGTAAAACATCGAATCCAGTGATTGAAATAGATAAGGTAGTTAAAAGATTTATTTTTCTACTTAACGCATCAGCTACCTTATTTTCTAAACCAGGTTTATGCTTCAGCACAAATGTGTAACTTTCAATAAACTCGACCCACTTAGCATGCTGAGGTTTAAGTTTCCTTTGAGAATTTAAATATTTGAGGGCTTCGTGATCAGAATTTAAAACAAATTCTTTAGGTAAAAGATAATGTCTCCAATGTCTTAAAGTCTGAACTATAGTATAAAATTCTTTATCATATACTGAGTATTTTCGTTTTGCCTCATTTAATTTCTCACTAAAGTATGCAATAGGTCGCCCTTCTTGATTTAATACACCTCCAATTCTAACTCCCAAAGCATCACAAGAAACCTCGAATACTAGATTAAAATCTAGGAGTCTCAAAACTGGGGCTTGGGTCATACAGGTTTTAATTTTATCAAAGGCGTCGTTAGCTTTATTAGTCCAATCAAATCTGCCCTTTCTGATACAATCCGTGATCGGGGCTGTGAGTGTGCTAAATCCTTTTATAAATCTCCTGTAAAATGTTGTTAATCCATGAAAACTTCTAACATCGTGAACACTTTTGGGTGTAGGCCAGTTTATAATTGCATTGATTTTTTCAGGATCGGCCGATACTCCAACATCAGAAATTATGAATCCTAAGAAATTGACACTTCGTGTCATAAAAGCACATTTTTTTAAATTCACATATAACTTGTTCTCTCGAAGCACCAAACAAACTTTCTTAAGATGATCCAAATGGGTTTCTATATTTTTACTAAAAATCAATATATCATCAAAATATACCACTGCAAATTGTCCTAAGAAAGGCCTAAGAATCTGAGTCATAATTCTCATAAAAGTGCTAGGTGCATTGGTAAGGCCAAAAGGCATCACTAGCCATTCGTAAAGTCCATCTTTAGTTTTGAATGCCGTTTTCCATTCATCCCCAGGGCGAATCCTAATCTGGTGATATCCACTTTTTAAATCAATCTTTGAGAAAATTTTTGCGCCATTCATTTGATCTAAGAGGTCATCAAGTCTAGGGATGGGAAACCTATATTTTATAGTAATTTTGTTAATAGCCCTGCTATCGATACACATTCTCCATGTACCGTCTTTTTTAGGGGTTAATAATGCTGGGACGATGCAAGGGCTTAGACTTTCTTGAATAAATCCCTTCTCCATTAAATCCTTAACTTGTCGACTTAACTCTTCGTGTTTAGTGGGACTCATTCTATAGTGAGGCAAGTTCAGTAAGCTAGTTCCAGGGACAAGATCAATACAATGTTGTATATCTCTAAGTGGGGGCAAACTGTTTGGTTCTTCTAAGAATATATCACTAAATTCATTTATGGTAGATTCGATCTCAGGTGGGATGACTATGTTAGGGATCTCAGTTTGTACTTTTTTAACTGCTAATGCCCATATTACTAATCCATCAGTGAATTCACGCATGGCTTCTCCTTTAGATATGATATGAATTTTTTTATTCTTAATTTGATTTGTCTTCTTGATAGGTTGAACTTTATCCTTGGGAGGGGATGGGTATAGTTTAATCTTTTGTCCATTATGCGTGAAGATGCATGTATTGGATTTCCCTGTTAATAAAACATCGTGGTCATAAAGCCATGGTCTCCCTAATATGATGCTTCCTACTTGCATTGGGACTATGTCACAAACTATATCTTCTGAATATTGTCCAAATGCTAAAGGAACTACACATTGTACTTTAACTGGAATAGATGTCTCGTTAATCCATGAGACAGTGTAAGGGTGGGGATGTGGGGTCGTAATTAGGCTAAGTTTGGTCACCGAATCTATAGAAATGGCATTAATACTGCTCCCACTATCAATTACTACTTTGCAAACCTTTTCTCCTATTTTAATGAAAGTATGAAAGATTACAGTTCTTCTCCAGTCTTCACTAATTTTTGGTTGAGTAAGGGTGCATCTGACTACGGCTAGAGTTTCTTCCCCTGGGTTGTCTTCTTCATCTTCATAATATTCATTAGCAAGATCACTATCTGAGTTGTATTCTGTTATCTCCTCGGTGTCTATTTCAGGTTCCTCACTTTCACCTTCTCCTAAGTAGTTTATCCTGGTGGGACATTGGGCTGCTACATGTTCTTTTCCATTACATTTATAGCAAGTTATTTCTTTAGGTCTTGTGGTGGTTGGATTGGGTTTTATGGCGGTAGTAGGCTGGGTACGGCTAGTAGATGATCCATTATTAGAGTATTTAGGTATAGGTTTGGGTTCAAACTTCTTTGTAGGATAGGTCTTTTGTAAGCGCTCTATTTTGCTAGTTATTCTATAAGCTTCGGGTAGGGATTCTACGCCACGAATTAAAAGTTCTCTTTGTAGGTCTTCCCTAAGTCCAGCACGAAATCGGGAGAGAGTCATAGATGGGTCTTCATCTATTCCACATCAGAGATGATATTCATCAAATTTGGCAATATATTCATTTATTGATTTTCCTCCTTGTGTGTGACGTTGCCATTGGTCCAATAATTGATTTTTATAAGTTCTTGGAACATATTTCTGCCTAAGGGCTCTTTTAAGTTCATTCCAAGTTTCAATTGGCGGCGAGTTTCTTTGAAAATTATCATTATCTACAGCTTCCATATAGAGTCGTGCTTGCTTAGATAATTTCATTTTAGCAAATAATGCCTTTCTATCTTCAGTAAGTCTAAACCATTGAAAATATTTGTCTATAGCGGCTTCCCATTCTAAATATTCTTTAGGGTTAAGGGAACCTTCAAAACTAGGGATTTCGAATTTGATTGATCTGAGTAATTGGTCATTGTCATTTTCGGTCCGGTTTCTATGTCTATGTGGGGGTATTGTTGATTGATAATCGCTTCCTTCTTCTATTATCTCTGGTTCCATTCTACGTTGTTGTGTCGGTGTGACTCTAAGTCTAGGGGGTTGTAGTATTTCTTCTTCAGTAATTTCTGGTTCCACTTGATTTCGTTCTAATCGATTGAGTCTTGCATTTGTTTGAGTTGATAGATCCTGTATAGCTAATTGCATTTGTCACATCTATTCCATGAGTTGTTCAAATTGATTATCCATTGTATATTCCCTACCAGATCTAGTTTGCATAAACATTTTTGTAAAGTGTGTGTGTGCAGCTCACAAAGTAACCGAATAGTCGCACAAGGTTTCTCCCCAGTTAGTGGTGCGTAGACGAAGCTTCGCTTTAGCCAGACCACCTCTTAGACAGGAGTTACCTAAGATTGACTAAAACCTGCTCTGATACCAAATGTGATGTAAGACTAGACGAAAATTGCTTAGTTAGAAAACTTTTCTTTTTTTTTATTTAAAATTTGTGACTGATGCACAACAAAGGAGCAAGGGCATCACCCTAAGGGACACACACCTAGATACGATGAGGGTTGAACGCAAAAGGAACCAACCAATGAATCCTAACTAAACTTAGGATCGATAGCGGCTAAGAAGTCGTTAAATCGACTACGGCTACACACTTTCAAACACGCAGAAATAGGGAGTACTTAGATTGGTTAAGTACCAATTGAACTTAAAATATAATTTATAGTAAAAGTTACACTTCGCAGAATGAAAATATATTGAAGACAAATTAATAATCTAGGAATGAAAATTACTCGTAAAAAGGAAGATGAGGAAAACAAAAATTTCAACTTGAAGATGGTTGAACGGTGAAGGAAGATGATAGACTGGAGTGGCGTCTCACCACTTGGACCTCGCGTCCCTCCTCCCAGTATTAGAGCTTTGACGAGTCGGCATGCCAAAGACACTCAGAGCACTCACGAACTCAGAATGGAAGCAATGAACACTCAAAGCTTGCATTAACTTTTCTTCAAAAGAAATATATATATCCCTTACAACAGAAGAGGACTTCCCCATATATAGGAATCCACAAGGGTACAAAAGACATTTTGACTCATAACATGGGAATACTAAAGGACACATGGATAAACTAAAAGTCACCTAAAAGTACAAACAGACTCCTAAAAATCTGAGAAAAAATAATGAAAATTAAGTTCATTCATTTATCTAAACACTGTTTTACGGATTTCGAAAGTGACTTCTAGAACTCCGAAAAAAAATGCAAAACAAAACCCTAATTTCGGGTGGCTGGTGGCGCGGAGAGCGGCGGCGGGTCCGGCGGGTAGGCGCGGGTCGGTGCGGGTCGGTGCGGGTCGGGGCGGGTCGGCGCAGGTCGGCGCAGGTCGACGCAGGTCACAGGTCGCGGGTCATCCGGTGGGTAGCTTGGGTCGACGCCTGGCTGGGCTCAGGCTCAGCGGTTCGGGCTAACCCGGAGCCGGTTCGGGCTCGAGCAGTTCGAAATGGCGGCGGGCGGTTCACTGTGATGGCAGAGGTTGCGGCGGAGGCGGCGGCCGGCGGCAGGGATAGTGATTTTGGCCTTTTTTTGATCCCGGGAAGCCATTCGTACTCCGATTTCGAATCCGAAAGTTGTGTTGACTTCCTAAAGATGATAATAGGTTTTTAGTGCAAGACCTGGTCTGTGGACGTCGAAAATCCTTCTCGAACATGATGTCCTCATCAATTCCTATAAAAATAATGGGATTGTATGATTACAATCAATGGCATTAATAGGAAATAAAAATATTTAACTCATTATATAATGTAAAATAGTTATAATACTAATATGATACAAAGAAACTATACAAATCTAGTTTTGTTTTTGCGTTGCTTCTTATCCCAACCATTGGAATAGAGGCACCCTAATTCTAAGGATTAGAAACAACTTGGATAGAGGTAGCAACATTAGGATAAAGGAAATTTGGATCATGTAATTATCATGATCTAATCTTAGCTATGAATCCTAAAGAGAGAGATTAGGGGTTTATGATCATTTACATATAAGATATTATTTTTAATTAGCCTAATAAACCCAAGCCATCCTTCTAACCTTGAAGATTAAATTAAGGCAAAGAGGAGAACTTACTATGAGCAAAAAGAGAGATAAGGAACTTTAAGTATTGAAAGGAAATGGGAAATAACTCTTTGGAGAAGACCTTTACATGGTTTAAGGTTGGATGAACCTCAAGATTGGATAAATAAACCTAGATATTCTTAGGATTAATTAATTACCTATATTATTAAAATGATTTTTTTGATGTGAAATTATGTTATGTTATCTTCTTTCCCATCGTGAAACTTTTTAATAAGAAAAATATATGTTCTAACCAAAAACATATGGATTTATTAAGACTTGATTATGCCATTCTTAATTAATTCTTGATACATTTTGTAATGATTCTTAAATGATCTCTCCATGAAAATTTGTTTAAGCCATGCATGTTTATCAATATTGCCATATCTAAGAGATGTATGATATAGTTTTATGAGTAAATGTTTTTTAATATTGAGATTTCTTCTTGTTATAGGAAAAATGTTCAAAATTCAAATTTTAAAGTGACTTATGCTAGCATGTCTTATCTTAACCATGACATGACATTATAGTTTTGTGATTGTAGTATGCTAAATTGGATTCAAAATTGAATTGTGTTTAATTTCTCAAAGATGTAGAAATTACCTTGATGATTGTTTAATGCTTCTTCTTAACCAAGAGTTCATGCTAACGTTTAAAGAGTATTTGATGGTTATGCTTAGATCTAGCAAAATGGTTGTGAATTTCATGCAAAACCATGAAATTAGAATGAATTGTGATAACATAATTTCTTTTATTATGATTTGAAATTCTTTTAACTATATGTAAACATGATATAGTGGCTAGAATATGAATTTTGATATGATAAATGTTAATAAAGAGATATGATATTAATAGCTTTGGAAAACCTTGATCTAAAATTGAATAAAAAATAATTATCCATTTTTTGTTAGATGATAAGCTTTTTGAGATAAGCTTTAGTTGGACAAAATCACCTTAAACTTTATGATTTATGGCATGATGATGAGAACTTATGTTTATACACTTGAACCAAAGAAAGAAAGTTGATAATAGATTTTGATGCAAAATGACTTAAACTAGGTAATGAACATTATGATGAAAACCTAAACTTAGCTATAACTTTAGGTTTTCTTGCAACCAAGCATTGTCATGCCTTAGTTCTTCTTGGGAAGCTTGCAATATGTCTTTGTTAAGCCATCGAGAGGCATGGTTTAGATTTTGGAATGACCTAGATGGCTTCTTAGGGTAAGAAAATTTCGTGATTTTCTAGTGAAAGAACTTAATAAGGCTCAATTGGAAGCCTTTGAAGTGGACTAGATTTTAAATTTTGATTCAACTTGCAAGTATTGGGTAGGGTTTGGCTAATTGAGGTTTAGGTAAGTTTAATATAAAATTAATATCCATTATATGAATTGAAGTAAATCCTTAGATATGAATTTTATATCTTATTGGAGACTCTTAAGAGATCAATTAGACATGATATAAATTTTTAAAAGCTTATGATAAAAGGTTAATATATATACTTGAAGTAAGGTAGACCAAGTAACATCAAATTAGATAGACTTTGGTATTGATGTATGTGAAAGAAAATCTTAGATATAAATCAAAGATTAGGTCATGGATAATAGAATTTTTTGAGTCTTGTGCATGCTTGGAATAAGTCCATAAGAAAGTTAAGTCCTCATGTAAAGCCTTGAATATGGAGCAGAGGACTTATTTTAAGCCTTGGATTACATGTGATGTTGACAATATGTCTTAAGGATTTCTTGTTAGGCTTTGGCTTACTTTTATTTTTTACATGAAAGATCAAGTTGATAAGAGATCGCATAGGACCATGATTTGGAGAGCTATGAATTTACTTTATACTTGTTATTTCTTACATTTGATTAGCTATAAGACTTTGATCATTTTTGGCTTAATGATGTTATAACTAGATGTTATATTGTTTTGGATCATTATGTTGGACTTAGTTTGTATTAAATTTATTTGTTGGACTTAAATGTTAGGTATTTTCTAATCTTTCAATATTACTTCTTTATGAATTTGGATTTATGATAATTTAGTTTGTACATAAGGATTATTTATGTGATACAATGATATATTGTATGCACCATTATTGTTAGAAAGTTATCTTAGGCTAAGGTGAACTGGTTTCTAAGCCATGTGGATGACCATTTGGAAAGGGACATTGGTTCTTAATAGGTAGCACTAGGTGAGCTTAGTAATTAGATTGGGAGATTGTTACTCCTATTTTGAATATCAAGCCTAGGGAGTGAGAAAGTGATTGGTTAAATGTAATAACAAGTATAAGAGTTGTTGCACCTAAAGATTTTAGAAAAAGCAAATTGGATGAAGAATTTAGGTTTAACAACTTTATATTTCATGATGTATGAGTTATTATTACAACTAGTTTCATTTTATAATGGTGGACTTGCAATAATTTTAATTTCCATTATGATAGAATTTCATGAACATGATCTTTTGTAAGACATGTGATAGTTTTATACTTTCTTATTTTTTATTTAATTTTTTTTTAAAATATTTTCTTCGTGTGGCATGCTTTTCATTATACAAAGATGGTTTCCAAAACTAATAAAAGAAGAAGACGAGTAGCACCACTCGAAATGGGGCATTGGATCATCATAGGAGTGGTATTATAGCAATTGAAGTCTTATGATAAAGAACAATTAAAACATTATTAACACATATGTGAAACCTAGAAAGAAAATTAAATACATGGTGTATCATTAGATATGAAATATCTAAGATGACATTCTATATATGTACAAACATAGGATGTAAAAATTAGAAAGAATTAAATGACCTAGAGTATTTTATGTTACACTACTAAATTTTTTTTATGTTGTTGATTTTATATTTAATGTGCATTAAAAAACTAGATTGAAAAGGTGTAAGATAAATTCTAGGCATGTATAAACCTAGGGTGTAGAAATTAAAAATAATTGGAAAACTTAACATTTCTATGTTTTACCACTAAATGTTGTTTTATGTTACTGATTTTATGTTTAAAGTACATTACAAAAACCTTAGAAAATGTAGAGAAAATTTCATACTTGTAACACTAAAAGTAGGCCTAGCATATAGTACGTTAAGGATAACATTAGATATGTCAAATAAAAATAGAATAAACCATGAACTAATATAGAGATTAACAAATGATATGATATTAATGGCATACAATACGTTTTCTATTATGTACAATACATTAGGCTACTCATATAGTATATATGTTTGCATGAAAAAGTGACACCCACGTGGATATCCATAAAATAATATGACTGTGAAGAAGAAGAAGAAGAAAAAGAAAAAGAAGATGATGTGTGTGTGAATGTATATAAGCATGTGTGCACATATGCATATGCAAGTGAGTACATATGTGTGTGCATGAGTGAGTGAGTGAGTGCATTTATTGTGCATGTGTGTCATATGTGAGTACATGTGCATGTGTGTACGTATGTGTGTTTGTATGCATGTGTGTGTGTGTGTGCATATACATGTGTATGTGTGTATATGTGTGTGTTCATGTGTGTTTACGCAAGTGTCTTTGTGCATGTATGTGTGTGTGTGTGTGTGTGCACATGTGTTAGTAGATGTGTGCATACATACATGTGTTTATGCATGTTCATTTATGCATGCATGTGTGCACATGCAAGTGTGCATGTTGATGTGTGTATGTATGTATGTTATTTTGTGTGCTTGTTTGAGTGTGCATGTGCTACTATGTGTGTGTGTGTGTGTGTGTGTGTGTGCATGTGTGTGTGGGTGTGTGTATGTGTGTGTGTGTACATGCTTATGCATGAGTATGATTGTGTGCATGATTGTGCATGTATGTGTGTGTTAGTTCATATAATTTCGTACATCTACATGTGGGTGCTTGTCTATGTGTGTGTGTGTGTGTACATGAGTGTGCATGCTTGTGAGCATTTGTGTGTGTGTCTATGCTTCTATGTCATCATATGCTTGTGTGTGTGCATTTGTGTACATGTATGCATGCATGTGCACATTTATGTGTGTGCATGTCTGCGTGTACAAGAGTGTATGTGTGTGTGCATATGTGTATCAATGTATGTCTATCTTCTTATCTACCCTTATGCTCTTGTGAGTGTGTATTTGTGGGTGCATGCATCTATGCATGTTGTGCATATGTTCAAACATGTATGGCTGTGTTTTGGTGTGCGTGTGCATATATTTGTGTTGCATCTAACTCTATGGGTGTGTGTCTATATATGGTATGTAAGTTTATGCATGTGTGTGTGTGCCAATGTGTGTTTTCTATGCGTGTACGTGTGTGCATGCAGGTGTGTTTGTGTATGTGTTTGTTGACTGTGCTATTTTTATTGTGTCTGCATGTATGTATGTGTATGGTTGTGGGTGTGTGTGTGTATGTGTGCATGTGCATGTGTGTGTATGTGTTTACTCATAAGTGTATGCACTTCTATGTGTGTGTATGCACGTGTTTGTGTGCATACGGATGTGCACATGTTTGTGTGTACATGTGAGTATGTGTGTGTGTGCGTGTGAATGTGTGTATGCATATGCCTATGCATGCATGTGTTTGTTAGTCCTTTAACATGCATGAAGGCATGTGTTTGCCTACATACAAGTGTGTATGTGTTTAAGTATGCATCTATGTACATGTAGGTGTGTGTGTGTGTGTTTGTATGTGCTTGTGCCTATATGTGCATGCCCGTCAGTGCACACGTGTACATGTATGCAAGTGCCTATGTGTGTATGTTCATATTTGTGTGTGTGCACATACAAGTGCACATGTGCGTGTGTGTGTGTGCATTTGTATGATTTTTTGTGCATACATGTGAGTGCATGTGGGTGTGTGTCAATGTGTGTTAGCATGAGTGTGTTTGCTTGTGCGTGTGTGTATGTGTGTGTCTTTTTATGTATATGTGTGTTTGTACTTTGTGTGTATGTGCAATATGTGTGTGAATGTGCATGTGTGTATACATGAGTGCACATGTGTATGGTTATGTATTTTTTATAGATTGTGTTTGTGTGAGCATGTGCTTATTTACTTGTGTTCTTGTGTTTGTGTGAGTGCATGCAAGTGTGTGTAAGTGTATGAATGTCAGTGCATGTGTACATGTGTGAGTGAGTGTGTTTGTGCATCGCATGCATGTGTGTGCATGTTTGGGGTGTAATGTGTGCCCATGTGCATGCATGTGTGTGGTTGTGTGTTTTTGTGCATGTGTTTACATATGTGTGCATGTGCATATATGCATGGGTGTTTCTTTGTGTGTCTGTGTTTGTATGTATTGGTGCATATGTGTGGGTGTATATGACTATGCATGAGCATTTGTATGTGTATGTGTCTCCATTCATGTGCGTATGTGTGTGCACCTGTATGTGCATGTTTATGTGTTCGTGTGTGTTTGTGTGCATGCATGTGTATTTGCAAGTGTATGCTAGCGGGTGTGTTTATGTGTGAGTGTGTGTGTCTATTTGTGCGTGTGCATGGGTACATATGTGTTCATGTGTGTTGATGTGCATGTTTGTGTGTAGGCATGTGTGTTTGTTTGCACTTTTGTGTGTGTGTATGTGTGTCTATTTATGTGCACATATGTGTGTGTGTGCATGTGCATGTGCATGTGGGTGTGTGTGTGCATGTGTATTGGAATGCATGTTTGTGTCTGTGTGTGTGCTTTTGCCTGCAAGTGCATATGCATTTATTGGTGTGTATCTCTGTTTATGTGTGCAAGCATTTGTGATTGCAAGCATGTGTATGTGTGTGTGTGCATCGGTGTGCATGTGAGTGTGTGCGTGTGTGTGTGCATGTGTGTGCTAGTACATTTATGTGTGCACATATGCAAGTCTGTACTTGTGTTTTGTGCATGCATATATATATATATATGTGCATGTGTGTATATTAGTACGCTTGTGTGTGCATATATGGGTGTGTACGTAAGTGTTACTATGTGTGTATGTGTTGTAGTTTTCCATGTGAATGTGTCTAAAGGAATGTGTGCATTGTTATGTGTGTTTGTATGCATATATTTTTATGCTTATGTGTGTCTATGTGCATGCATGTATGTGTGTGTGTGTATGCATGTATGTGTGTGTGTACATGTGCATGCATACTTCCGTTTGTGTTTGTGTGTGTATGTGTTTGTGTGTGTATGTGTTTGTGTGTTTTTGTTTATGTATGTGTGTGCTTGTGTCCTTGTGTGTGTTTGCACGTGTGTATGTGTGCTTGCATGGTCTTGTTTGTGTATGTTCATGTGTGTGTGTGTGCATGTGTATGTGTGGGTATGTGTGTGAGCATCTTTGTGTGTGTTTGTTTTGGTGTGCATCTACATACCTGCATGTGTGTGTGCATGCATGTAACTATGTGTGCATGTTTATGTGTCACTATATGCATGCATGCTTGTGTGCATACATGCATGAATGTGCGTGTATGCATGTATGCATGCATGTGCATGTGTATGATCATGTGTGTGTCCATGTGTTTTGGAGTCTATGTTAATTTGTGCAGATGCATATGTGCATGTGTGTGTATGTGTGTGTGTGTGTCTGTGTGTGAGTGTCTATACATGTGCATGGACATGTCTGTGCATATCTACATATGTGTGTTTGCTTGTTTTGTGTGTTCATCTGTGTGTGTTTGTGTTAGCGTGTGCTTTCATATGCATGTAGATAGACATGTGTGTATGTATGTCTTTGTGTATATGCATGTGTGTTTGTGTGCATGTATGGTTTTGTGTTTGTGTGTGCACATGCATGTGTGTAAGTGCATGGCCATTATTGTTTGTTGGTGTGTGAGTACATCCATGTACATATGGGTCTCTACATGTGTGTGTGTGTACATGTGTGTACTTATGTGATTGCATGTGGGTGTGTGTATATATGCATATGTGTGCATTTATACATAAGTGTGTGCATGTGTGTTTGTATTTGTGTGTGAATAATGTTTGTGTGTGCATGTATACATCTTGGCATGCCTATGTGTGAGTGTGATTGTGAGTGTGTATATGTGCGTGTATGCATGTGACAGCATGTGTGTACATGTGACCACATATGTGTGCATTTGTATGTTGAGTGTATGTACATCTGAGTGTCTTTGTGCATGTGTATGTGTGTGCACATGTTTTTGTACATGTGTGTGTGTGTGCGATTGTGTCTATGTGTGTATATATGTGCACATGTGTGCATCCTTTGTTTTTGCCTGTGTTCCTCTCCGTGTAAGTGTGCATGCTTGTGCAATTATCTATTTATGCTTGTGCGAGTGCATGTGTCTGCATGTGCATGTGCATGTGTTTATATATGTGTGTGTTCATGGGTGCACATGTTGGTATGGGTGCATGGGATGCATGCATATGTGCATGTGTTTGTGTTTGAATGCACATGTGTTTGTATGTGTAATGTGTATGTATATAAATGTTGATGTGTATAGGAGTGTGAGTGTGTGTGCATGTATGCATGTGTATGTGTAGATATGAGTGTGTGTGTGTGTATGCGTGCATGTCAATGTTTGTCCCTATATGAATGTGCCTATATGTGTGCATGTGTCAACATATGTGTACATGTGTTTCTATGTATATCTGTGTGTGCACACACACTTGTGCATGGATGTGTGTGCCTGTGTGTCTGTGCATGCATGCACATGTCCTTGTGTGGTGGTGTGTTCAAGTGTGTCTATCCACAAGAATGTTTATGTGTATGTGCTTGGTTTTGTTTGCATGTGCATATGTGTGTGCATATTTGTGTGTATGTGTACATATTTATGCAAGTGTGTACGTGTGTACATATGAGTGTGCATGTGTTTGTGAAATGCATATGTCTATGCATATGTGTGGGCATAGTTGTGTTTGTGTATGAGTGTGTGCTCTTACATATCTGTGCATGTGCATTTGTCTATGCTTATGTGTGTTTATATGTATTCTTATTTATGTGTGTGTATATACATATGCATGCATGTTCTTGTGTGTGTGTGTATGCATACGTGGATTTGTATAGGTTGGGGGTGCTTGTCTACATGTGCATGCATGTCAATGTGTGGTTGTGGATATGCATGTGTGAAATTGTGTGTGTACATGTGCGTGTGTCAACGTGTGTGCATACTAGTGAATGTGAGTGTGTGTGTGTGTGTAAGTATATGTGTGTATGGGCATGCATAAAAGCATGTGTGTGTGTGTGTGTCTATGTGAGGGTAGGGTGTTTGTGTTGGCAATTGTGTGTGTTTTTCTTACATGCATGCATGTGTGTGTGTAAGCATGCACATGTGTGTGCAAGTGATTGCATTGGTGCATGTGTGTGTTCGAATGTGCGAGTGTATGTGTGCTTCTGTGTGTGCATGTGTGCATATTTTTGTGTGTATGCATGCACATGTGTGTATGTGGTGCTTACACATTTGCATGTGTTAATGTGTGCATGTGTACATATGTGCATGTGTGTGTCTTTGCATATATATGTGTATATGTGCATGGACACATGTACATATGTGTGTATGTGTTCATATGTGAGTCTATGTACATGTGCATTCGACTGGGTGCATCTCCAAGTGTGTATGCAAATGCAATTGTGTGCATATTGTGTTTGTGTGTGTGTGTGTGTACATGTGTGTGTCTTTGTCTATTCATATGTGTGTGTGTTTGTGGGTGATGTTATAAGTTTGTGTGTGCATGCATTTATGTGCATCAATTTGTGTGTGTGTGTGTGCATCAATGTGTCTATATGCTAGTGTCTCTGTATGCAACTATCTATGTCTGTTTGTATGTAGGTGTGTGTGGGTGTATGTGCGTACGCTTGTGCATGTGTGTGTGCATATGTGTTTGTGCATGTACATTCTTGTGTTTCCATGAGTTTACATATGTGTCTATGGATGTGTGTGTTTGTGCATGTGTGTGTTTGTCTATGTGTGTGTGTATGTGTGTATTTGTATGAATGTATGCTTGATCCATGAGTGTATCTGTTGTGTGCATGCATGTGTGTGAGCATGTGAGTGTGTGTGTGTGTGCACCTACCTGTGTGTTTGCATGTGTATGTTCACATGCATTTTTTTGTGTGTGTGTGCCTACTTATCTGTATGTGTATCCATATGTCTATGTGTTGTAAGTGCTTGTTTGTGAATCTATGTGTGTGTGTGTATGTAGGGTTATGTGTATGTTTGTGTGGGCATACATGTGTGTGTGTGAACATGCGTGTTCTTTTTTGAATGTGTGTGTGGGTAGGAGTGTGTATGCACATGTGTGTGTGTGTGTGTGTGTGTGCATGTGTGTGTGTGTGTTCATGTGTGCGTGTGTGTGTGTGCATGCATGATTATGTGCATGTGTGTTCTGTGTGTGCATGTGTGTATGCATGTCTACATGTATAGGCATGTGTGTGTGTACACACACACATGCTTGCTTGTGTGCATGTGCATGTGTTTTCTTGTGTGTATGTGTATCTGCATGTGTGTGAATATATATGTGTGTGTCTGTTTGTTTATCATGCATATACATGTTATATTTTTGAGTCTCTATGAATGTGTGTATGCATGTTGTTTGTTTTCATGTGTGAATACGCAAGTGCATGTGTGTGTGTGTTTGTGTTTGTGTCTATGCATGTATGAGTATACATGCACGTATGTGAATGTGCCTGTGCATCAGCATTTGTACGTGTGCATGTGTCCATGAATGTGTGTGTGTGTTTTCCTATGTGAGTGCATATCTATAAGACTATACATGTGTGTGTGAGTGTTAGTGTGCATGTGCATATACATGCTTATGCTTATGCATGTGTGTGTATCTTCGTGTCTATGTTTGTGTGTGTGGGTGGGTGCACATGAGTGTGTATGTGTGTGTGCATGTGTGCTTGTTTGTTTGTATGCACTTGTGTTGTTCTATTATGTGTACAAATCTTCTTGTGCATGTGTGTGTGTGTATGTGTGCATGTATGTGTGTATGGGAGTGCATGTGTGTCCATGCATATGTGTGTGTGTGCATGTGTGTATGTGTGTATGCATTTGCTTGTGCATGCAATTTCTAATGTGCTTGCACTACTATGTTTATCTACCTATGCATGCTTGTGTGTATTTGTGTGCATGTGTGCTTGTATGCATGCTTACTTGTGTACATGTGTGCTTATGGTTGTGTGTGTACATGCATGTGTGTGCATATCCATTGGTGCACATCTGTTTGTGTCGTGTGCATGTGCATGCACTTTATGTTCTTATGTGTGTGATGGTTCATGTTTGTGTCTATGTGTGCATGTGTCTACATGTGTGTGAGTGTACGTGTGTGTGCATATGTGTATGTGTGTGATTGTATGTGCAGGTGTGCCTACATGTTTGTATGTGTTTATGTGCATGCTTGAGTGTGTCCATGGGTGCATACATTCAAGTGCAAGTGTGCCAACATGAGTGTGTAAATGTGTGTCTATGGATCTATGTGTGCATATGCATATATGTAAGTGCATGCATGTCTGTTTGTGCATGTGTGTATGTCTTTGTGTGTGTTGTGCATGTGTGTTTATATGCATGCAAGTGTCCCTGCTTATGCACATGTGTGTTTGTGTTTGTGCTTCCAGGTGTATTTGTGCATGTCTATGTCCCTCTATGTGTGTGTGTGCATGTCTGCTTGTGAATATGTTTGTGCTTGTGTATTCACATGTGTGTTATTGTACGCATACATGTGTGTATGTGTATGTATGTGCATGTGCATATGCGCTTGTTTGTAAGTTTGTATTTGTATGTGTGTGTATGTGTGTCAGTGTGAGGGGATGTGTGTCTATGCATGTGGTTGTGCATTTAGGTGTGCACTTACATACATGAGTGTGTGCATGTATCGGTGCACACACATGCAAGTATTTTTTTTGTGTGTGTGCACATGCTAATGTGTGTTCTTTATTTTGAGTGTGTGTGGTTATTCAGGTATGTGTATGTGTGTGGATGTGCTCGAATACATTTGTGTATGTGTGTGAATGTGCATGCGAGAACATGTGTGTGTGCATGTGCAGGTGTGTGGTTGTACATGTGCAGACATTTGTGTGCACGTTTGTATGTGTACATGCATGTGTGGTGTCCTTGTGCTAGCTTGTGTGTATGCTTGCATGTGCATGTGTGTGTGTGCATGCATGCATATGTGCATATGTTGGTGAGTTTGTGTGTGCACATGTATGTCCATGTGTGCTATATACATGCAAATTTATGTGCATGTGTGTATGCATACATGTACGTGTGTGCATGTGTTTGCATTTGTGTATGTGTGATGAGAGTATCTATGTGTGTGTATGTGCTCCCACATGGGTGTGTATGTACATACATGTTTGCGCATGTGTACATATATGACTTTGTGTGCTTTTGAATATTTGTGTGCATGTGTGTGTGTTTGCTTCTGAGAGTGTGTTGGTGCATGTGTGTACTAGTGTACATGTGTGTGCATGCCACATGTGTGTGTGCATGTATGTGTGTCTGTGTGCAAGCCCACGTGTGTGTTTCTACATGCACATGTGTTTATGTGGATTTGTGTGCATGTGTGTGTGCATGCATGTGTGTGTGATTGTGTGTGCCCATGCAAGTGTGTGCATGTGGGTGCATACAAGTGTGTGTGCATTTGTATGTGCATTTATGTTTGAACTTGTTTGCATGTGTGTGTATGCAATGAATATATATGTGTGTGTGTGTGTGCATGCCCATGCAATTGTTTCCATCCATGTGTTTCTACTTGTGTACATGTGTACTTACGTTTTTATTTGCATGTGTGTGCTTGTGCATGTGTCTATGTTCCTTTGTGTGAGTACATTTTTGCTTGTGTGTGCATATGCATGTGTTGTTACGTGCATTCATGTCTATTCATTTTTCTCTATGTTCATGTGTGTGTGCAAGTTTGTATGTGTGTGCATGTGTGGGGGTATGCATTTGCACATGTTTGTGTATGTGTATGTCTATGTCAGTGTGTGTGTTGCATATGTGCATGTGTGTGCTTATTGATGTAAGCGTGTATGGGTGTTTCTGCATGTGTGAGTGTGTGTGCACATGAGTGAGTGTGTGTGGGTGTATGCATGTGTGTGTTTGCATGCAAGCACATGTCTGTGTGTGTTGGTGCATGTGTGTGTGTATGTGCATATATGTGTGTGTGATTATACATGTGTTTACATTTATGTGCACGTGTGAGTGTGTTCATATGAGTGTGGGTGTGTGTGCATGTGTGTAAGTGCATTTTTGTGTTCACTTCTATATGCATGTGTTCTAGTTTTCATGCATGTTTGAGTATGTGAATGTATGTTTGCTTGTGTATGTGTGTGTGCGTATGTGTATGCATGTGTGTTTGTGTTGGTGTGTGTGGGTGTGTGTGTGCATACATGTGCATGGGTGTATCTATTTGTGTGCATGTGTATGTGTGCATGTATGATTGTGACCATTTATGTGAGTCTATGTGCATGTGCATGCATGTGTGTGGGCATGTGTGTGTGCATGAGTGTGCATCTGTTCTTGTGTGTGTGTGTGTGCATGTATATGTGTTTGTGTGTATGTGAATGTGTATGTGCACCTGTGTGTGTGAGTTCATATTTTTTGTATTTGCATCTTGTTGTGTGTCCATGAGCATGTGCAGATGCAGATGTTTTTGTTCATATATGTGTATGTGTGATTGAGTGTTCATATGTGTGTTTATGCGTTTGTGCATGTGTGCAAGCATGTGCTGATGTGGTTGTGTTCAAGCATGTGTGTCTACATGTATATGGGTGCATGTGTGTGATTATGTTTGTGTGCATGTGTGTGTGCATATGTGCATACATGTGTGTGTGTGTAAGTGTGCATGTGTGCTTATGCTTAAGCATATGTTCAAATACTTGTGCATGTGAGTGTGTATATGCATGTGCATACATGGGTACATTGTGTGTGCATGTGCATCCATAGGTATGCATGTGTGTGCACACATATGCATGTGTGCTGGTGTGTTTGTACGCATGTGTGCATATGATATGTGCATGTTCTTGTACCTATGTGCATTAGTACTTGAGTGTTTGCATATGTCTGTGTGTGTGCAAAGGTGCATGTGAGTATGTATGTTTGTGTCTATCGCTATAAACATGTGTGCATTCATGTGTGTGTGCCTGTACTTGTATATGAGTTTGTGTCTATGCATGTGTGAGTCTTTGTACACGTGTGTTCATGTGCATGTGTGTGAATGTGCATGCATGGTAATGTGTGTATGTAAATCCATGTTTCTCCATGTTTGTCTGTAGGTGTATGTATGTGAGCATGTTTGTCTATGTATAGTTGCATGTGTTTGTGCGCATGTGTGCATGTGCACACATTTGTGACATGTGAATGCATCAGAGAGTGTGTGTGGGCATCCATACAAGTATGTACGTGTGTGCATGTGTGTGTTTATATGTGTATGTGTTCGTGTGTGCAATGCATGCGTGTGTGTATGTATGTTTGTGCATGTCTATGCATGGGTGTGTAGATGTGGGTGTGCCTACATGCAAGTGACTACATGCATGTATACATGTGTATATGCATAAGCGTACGTGAGTATGTGTGTGTCTATATGCATGCATGGGCATGAGTGTGTGTTTATGTTTATGTATATATGTGTGTGCTTGCATGGGTACGTGTGTGTGTATATATGTATGAGTGCTTGTGTATAGGTGTAAGCATGTATGTGCGTGCATATGTGTGTACATTCATGTGTGCATGTGTGTTTTCATGTGTGAGTGCATGTGTATGTGTGTATGTGTGTGCATGTGAATAAGTATTTGTGGGTGCATGTATGTATGTACATATTTATGCATGTATGGTTGTCTATGTGGGCATACACGTGTGTGTGTGGGCCTCTGTGTGTATGTATGTGCCTATGTGTGTGTGCGTGTGTGTGTGTGTGTGTTTACATATGTGTGAGTCAGTTTGTATCTGTGCGTGTACATGTGCATGTGACTACATGTGTGCATGCTTGTGCATTAGTATGTGAGTGCACTTGTGTGTTTGTGTGTGTGTGGATGCTTTTGTGGATTATGTGCTTGTGCATACAGTGTGTGTTCCTTTATGTGTGTAGGCATGTGCTTATTCATGTACATCTATGTTTATGTGCAAGTGTTAGTATGTGCATGTGTGTGTGTGTATGTGTATGTTTATGCATTGGTGCAAATATATGTGTGTGAACATGTATTTCATTATGTGTGCGTGTATATGTACTTTTGTTCATATTTGCATGTATGTGTGTATGTATGTTTATGCATGTGTGAATGCATGCGTGCATAGGTGTAAATGTTTTGGTTTCTGTAGGTATGCATCTATGTGCATGTACTTGTTTGTGTTTGGGTATGTGTCTTGTGTGTACAATTGCATGACTACATTTGTGTGTTCACTTATCTATGCTTTTATTTGTTTGCGTGTGCACGCTTGTATGTACATGTGTGTTCTTAAGTGTATTTGTGAGTGTGTGTGCATGTGTCTGTGTGTGCATATGTTCGTGTGTGTGTATGCTTGTTTGTGGTAATTCTTGCAAGTGTGTGTGTGTGCATATGCCCGTGCATGTGCACGTGTCTATGTGTGCATGTATTTAAGCATGTGCATGTGTGAATACATGTGTATGTACATGCACATGTGATTTTGTGTACATATGAGTGTGTATATGTGAATGTGTGCACTTGTGTTCTTCTGTGAGTGTGTGTATGCATATGTGTGCGTGTGTACTTGTACCTATGTGTGTGTGTGTGCATGTTTTTATTTACATGTACACGTTTGTGTGTACTTACACATATGTGATAATGTGTGTGTGTGTGTTTGTGAATGCATGTGTGCTTGTGAGCATGTGCATATATGTGCATGTGTGCATGCGTTTGGGCTCATGTGTTGTTATGTGTGTGTGTGCCTACATGCGTATGTTCATGGCAAGTATGTGTACATTTTTGTATACACGTTTATCGATAGGTCCGTGTGGGTTTGTGCATGCATTTTTTTTGTGTGTGTGTGTGCATGCGTGTGTGTATAAATGTGTGCACAATTTTATGTGCATGTGTCTGCAGACATATGTGTACACTTATGTGTGCTTGTGCATGTCTATGTGTGTGTGTGTGAGAGCAACTACATGTTTGTGTGTAGGTGTGAGTGTACATGTGTGCGTGTGTGTTTGTGTGTGCACTTGTGCATGTGCTAGTTGCATGTGTGTGTATGTGGGTGCATGCAAGTGTGTATGTACATCTTTTTGTATGTGTTCATGTGGGTGTGCATGCATGTATGTCTGTGAGCTTGAGCGTGTGCTTATACATGTGCATACAAGTGTGTGCTTGTACGTCATGTGCAAGTATATGTGTGAGTTCTTGGGTGTGTATTTGTGTGCATGTGCATGCATGTGTATATGTTTGTGTTTTTGTTTGTGCACATGTGTCCATGTAAGTGCATGCATTTGTGTGTGTGTTTAGCTAGAAGTGCATCTGTATGTCTCCATGGGTATGCATGTGTGTGTGAGTGGTTGCACATGTGTGTATACATTTGCATATGCATTTACATTTGTTTCTATGTTTATGGGCATGCGTGTGCATGCATGTATATGTGCGGGCATGTGTGTGTTTGTGTCATCGTGCATTTGTGTGTGTGTGTGCGTGTGTTGGTGTGTGTGCATGTGTGTGTGTGCATGTCCATCTTTCTATGTATGTGTGTGAGCATGTGGTTGCGCATGTCTGTGCCTACAAATGTGTGTGAGATAGTGCACGAGTACATGTGTTTATGTGTGTGTTCATGCATGTCATCTTGTGCGCCCATGTGTACATGAGCATGTGTACATGGGTGTGTGCATATTTTTTAGTGTGTGCATGTATGTGTGTGTGTGTGTGTTCTATTATGCATGCTTCTATGTGTGTATGCTCATGTATACATGTATGATCATGTATGTGCTTATGCATATCTATGCTTTTATGAGTGTTTACTTGTGTGCATGTTAGTTCTTGTGTGAGTACATGCCTTGGTGAATGTCTATGTGTGTGTGTGACATTTGAGTGTGCAAGCTTGCATTTGTGTGTGATGGGTGTGCATGCTTATGTGTCTGAGTGTTTGTGTTTGCATGTTTGCTTATTTGTGTGCATGTGTGTGTTTGTGTGTGAGTGTGCATACTTTTAGGTGTATGTATGTGTGTGTGTTGTGTGTGCATGTGTATATGTTCATGTAGGTGAGGGTATGTGTGGATGTGTGTGCATGTGCATATGTGTGTGTCTCTACACATGTGTATATATGCATATGCAAATTTGAATACATGTTGTGTGTGTGTGCATATGCATGTGTGTGGGCATGTGTGTGTGCTTGTACCTATGTGTTAGCATGTGTTTGCATGTGTTTGCATGTGTGTGCTTGTGCTCACATTAGCTGGGTGCATATGTGCTTGTGCTTACCTGAACAAATGAGTGTGTGTGTGTGTGTGTGCCTACGAGTATATGTGTGTATTTTTGTGCATGTGTGTGTGAGTGTGCATGTGTGTTTGTGTGTGTGTGTAGTTGTTTGTGTGCCTACATGTGTGTATATGTAAGTGTATGTGAGTGTGTGTGGGTGTGGGTTTTTCTCTATGTGTATGTGCATTCGTGTTTGTCTGTCGCGTTTTGTGTTTGTGGGCAAGTGTTTATTGTGTTTGTGAGCAAGTCTTTATTGTGTGTGTGAGTATATGTGCACATGTGTGTGTGTGTGTATGCATGTGCATATGTGTGGTTGTGCATGTTTGCATATGAGTGCATATGTATGTGTGCATGTGCTTATGTGTGTTCATGGGCGTGCATGCATTCGTCTGAGTCTGTTCTATATGCATGAGTGCATGGCACTATGTGTGTGTGTGTGTTGACAAGTGTGTATCAATGTTTGTGCATGTGCATATGTGTGTGTGAGTGTTTGTGCATGTGTGTACACATGTTTGGGAGTATTTGTGCTATGCTTGCATGTGTGTAGGTGTGTTTGGGTGGGTGTTTGTATGCATTTGCATCTGTGTATGCATGTCTGTATGCATGCATGTATGCAAGTGTGCTTATATATGTGTGTATGTGTATATGTTAGTGCATAAATGTTTATTTTCCTTTATGTGTGTGTATTTATGCATGTGTGTGTGTGCATGTGTGTTATTTTTTGTATGCATGTGTGTACATTTGTCTGTTTGTGCTATTGTGTACATTAGCATGTGTGCATACAAGTGTATGTGTCTGTGTGAGTGTGTGGATGATATGGGTTTGCATTTGTATGCATGTGTATTTGTGTGCATGAGTGCATGTATGAGGGGTGGAGTAAGTGTGTATGCAAGTGTTTGTGCATGCGTATGTGCATACTTGTGCACCTATGTCTATGTGTGTGTTTGTGTTTGTTTGTGTGTGTGTGTGTTTATGTGAATGGGCATGTGCAAACACATATATGTGTTCTTGTGCACACACATAGATGTGTTTTTGTGCACAAACATATGTGTTTGATCGTTGGTGTTGGCCTATGTGGATGTTTCTATTCCTATGCATGTGTGTGTGCATATGTGCACATGTGTTTGCTTGTGGGTGCATATGTGTGTTGGTTCAGGTGTTCATGTGTGTGTGCATGTGTGCGATTGTGCTTGTTCTGTGTGTATACATATATGCTTGTGTGTGTGTGTGTGTTTGTGTGTGTGCTTTGTGTAGGTGTGTGGATGCATGGGTATAGGTGTGTGTTTGTGTGTGTATATGCTTGTGTATGTGTGTATGTGTGTGTGTTCTTATGCAGGTGTGCATGAATGTCTATGTATATTTGTGCATTTGTTTTAGTGTCTACATGCACGCACGAGTGTGTGTGTGAGCACGTGTGTGTGCTTGTTTATTTGTGTTGTGTTTATGTAGTTATGTGATTGTGTGTTCACGTGTTTGCATATGCATGTATGTGGTTGTTTGTGTGCTTGCATCTGTGTGCATATAGATGCATACAATTGTGTGTGGGAGTGAGTTTGTTTCTATGTGCATGCCTATCCATTTTCATGTTTATGGTGAGTCATTTATGTGTATGTGTGTTTGTGTACATGTGTGTGGTAGTGTGTGTGTTTGTGTGCATGGGTTCACATGCATGTGCATGCATTCATGTGAGTGTATTGTGTATGTGAGAGTGCATAGCACTATGTGAATGTGTGTGTGTGAGTCAATGAGTGTATGTGAGTGTGCATGTGCTTATACATTTGTGTGTGTATGCATGTGATTGTGTGTGTGTGTGTATGTGAGTGTGCATGCACATGTGTGTGATTGTGTTAGTGTACGAGGGAGTGTCAGTGCATGTTTGTGTGTGCTATGCTTGCATGCATTTAGATGTGTATGTGGATGTGTATTTGTGTGCGTGGGTATGAATACACGTGTATATGCATGTGTGTATGCTTGTGTGTGTGTGCATGTGTGCTTGTGTGTGTATACGTGTATGTGTTTGAGCATGTACATGTGTTCCTCTGTGTGTGTGTGTGTGTGTGTGCATGTGTTATTTTTTGCATGCATATGTGTACATGTGTGTATTTGTGTTGTTGTGTGCATGTGCATGTGTTTGTGTAAGTGTATATGTATGGGTGAGTGTATGTGCATGTGTGTGGGTTTGCATGTGCTCATGTGCATGTGTGTGTTTGTAGGGGTTGTGTTTTTATGCATGTGTTTATGCAAGTGTATTTGTGCACTTATGCACCTATGAGTGTGTGCACATTTAGGTGCATCGACATATGCACACAAGTATGTGTGCTTTTGTGCATACATGTTTGTGTGTGTGTTCATTGGTATGGATGTCTATGGGTGTTCGTGTATGAGTGCATGTATGTGTGTTCAGGCACACACATATGTATGCTTGTGGGTGCATATGTGTGTTTTTCATGCATTTCTGTGCATGTGCATGCATGTGATTGTGTATATGTGTCTACATGTTTGTGCTATTGTGTGTAGGCATGTATTCATGGATTACATGAGGTTGTGGATGCTTACAACTGTGTGTGAGTTCGTGTGTATATGTGTGTGGCTATATGTGGGTGTGTGTGTGTGTGTGCATGTGCATGTGTGTATATGTGTGTGTGTCTATGCATGTGTGTATGTATGTGTGTGTATGCATGTGTTGGAGTGTCTACACACATGTGCACATTTGTTTGTGACCTCGTGTGTGTGCTTTTTTGTCTGTGTTGTGTTTATGTGAGGGAGTAGTTGCATGTGTGTGTGTGTTATTGTATATATGTCTACATATGTGTATATGCGTGTGTGTATGTGTGTGTGTGTGTATGTGTGCATGTGTGTGTTTGCATGTGTGTGCTTGTGTGTGTGCATGTGCGTTCTTTTGTGTTTGTGTTTATGGGGTTGTGCATGTGTATGTTCTATGCATAAGCAATTATGTACATGAGCGTGGTGTTGTGTGTGAGCTTTTTTGCATGCATGTGTATGCATGTGTGTGTGTTTAAGTTTGTGCATGTGATTGTGTTTGCATGTGTGTGCTTGTGTACATTTGTGTGTATGGGGGTGTGTGTGTGTATTTGTGCATTTGTGTGTGCACTTTGGTACATGTGTGTGTATGAGTGCATATACATGAGCATGTATTTGTGTGTATGGGTGAGTGGGTGTGTGTGTGTGTGTGTGTGTTTGTTGGTGTTTGTGGTGTTTGTTTGTTAGCATGTGCATTTGTGTGTAAGTGCATGCTTATGTGTGTGTGTGTGTCTGCATGTGGACACATGTGTTTGGGGGAGGGTACAAGTGCGTGTGTTTGTTAGTGTCTGTACTATTATCTTGTGCATGTGTGTTTGTGTGTGTGTGGGCATGTGCATAGGCATACATGTGTGTTTATGTTTGTTTATGTGTATGCATGTGTGTGTGTGTGGTGTGTGCAAGCATGTGTGCATGTGTCTCATCATGTGTCTATTTGAACGTGTGCATTGCGTGTGTGTGTGCTAGTGTAATCACACATGCTTATGTGCATGTGTATATGTTTTTCTACTTGTCCATGTGTTTGTGTGTGAGTTTGTGTTTTTGCATGTACATATGGTTGTGTGTGTGTGTGTATATGCATGTGTTTATTCTTGTATGTGTGCTCGTGCATCTATGCATATGTATGTGTGTGCTTGTGTGTGTATGTGTTTGTTTACATGGGAGTGTGTGTGTGGGTGTGCATGTGCACACTTGCATGGTTGTGTGCAAATGTGGGTTCATGTGTGTGTATGTGCCTGTACATATTTATGACTGCAATTATTTTTGTGTATATGCATGTGTGTGGGCATGTGCATGTGTGCATAAATGAATGCATGTGTATGTGTGTGTACAAGTGTGTATGAGTTTGTGATTACATGGGTGTGTGGGTGCATGTGTGCATATATAAGTGTGTGTGCCTTTTTGCTTTTGTTCATTAGCATGTGTTTGTGTTTATGTGAGTATTTATATATCTATGTTCTTATTTGAGTGTATGCCTGTGAGTGAGTGTTTGTGCATATTCATGTGTGTGTGTGTGTGCATGTGTTTGTGTGTGTCTGTGTGCAAGCATGCACAAGTGTATTGAGTGTGTGAGTCTATGTTTGTGCATGTCTGCATGTGTGTCTGTGCATGTATGGTGCATGTGTAAGTGCATGTGTGTGTTTATCTATATATGTGTGTATGTGTGCATGTGTGTTCTTGTGTGTACAAATGTATGTTTGCATTTGTGTGTTTGTTGGTTCATGTTTGTATGTGTGTATTTGTGTATGCATGCATATTAGTTTATGTACATGTGTGTGTTTGTGAATGCATGCGTGTTTGTGCATTTGTGGGTGTGCATGAGTGCATGCTTATGTGGATGTGTCCATGCATATGTGTGTGCTCGTGTGCATGTCTATGCATATATGTGTATGTGCATTGGTTGTGTGTGGGTGTGCATGCATGTCATTATGAGTGTGTATGTATGTGTGTCTATGCATTTGTTTTTGGAGTGTGTGCATGAGCATCTACATGTGTGTGCATGTGTGCATGGGTACAAGTGTGTGTGTGTGTGCCTTTTTTTTTGCACATATATATGTGTGAGTAGGTTTTTATGCATGTGTGTGTGCACATATGAGTGTGACTGAGTACACACACATGTGTGTGAGAGAGTGTGTGTGTGTGTTTGTGTAGGTTCATGTGTGTGTGCATGTGCATATGCATGTCTGTTTGAGTGTCAATGCAAGTTGGCTTGTGTGCATGCATATGTGTGTGTGTGTGTGTGCATGTTTGTATGTGTGTTTTCATTCTTACATGCATGTCTTTTTGTGAGTGAGTGCATGTTTGTGCATGTGTCTATATGTCCATGTGTGTGTGTGTGCATGTATGTGTTTGTGCATGTATGTGTGTGTGTGCATGTATGTTAGTGAGTGTATTTATGAGCATGCATGTGTATGTGTTTGTATGCTTGCATGTACATGTGTGGGTGTAGAAGTGTGTATACCATGTTTGTGCGTGTTTGTGTGACTCTATGTTTATGTGCATGTGTGTGCATGCATGCACATGATCAGGCATATATGTGTGCATGTCTGTGTGTGTGTGCACATGTGAACATGTTTATGTGTCTGTGTGTGTATGTGCATGTGGGCATGTGCTTGTGTGTGTATACATGTGCATTTATGTTCATGTGCATGCATGTGCATGCATGTGTTTGTGTGCATGTCTATGTGTGTTTGTGTTTGTGTTTGTGCGCGTGTCTAGTGGAAGTGCTTGTGTGCATGTGAGTTTTTGGGTATGCTTGTGTGTGCGTGCATTTGTGCACGTGTATGTATTGTGTGTGTGTGCATATTTGTATGTTTGTGATATGTGTGTGCATGCATGTGTGCATCTTTTCATGGATGTGTGTGCTTGAAAGTGTGCATGCATATGTGTTTGTTAGTGTGTGTTTATATCTATATTTTTATGATGGCATTGGCATGTACGTGTATGTGTGTGTGTGTGTGCATGTGTATGAGTGAATGTTTGTGTGTGTGATTATGGATGTGTGCATGTGTCTTTAGGCATGTGTATGTGTGTCTATTTGTGTGTTTAACTAAATGCATGTTAGTATGTGTCTATCTTTGGCTATGTGTGCATGTGTGTGCTTGTGTGCATTTGCATATGCATGGGTGTGCATGGGCGTGCATGTGCTTGTGTGTGTATGCATGTTTGTATCTGTTTGCATATATGTATGTGTGGTTGTGTGAGTCTACATGTGTTTGTGTGTGTGATTGTGTGTGCATGTGTGTGTGTGTTTTTGTGCCTGGTTGTGTGTGTGTGTGTGCTTGTGTGCATATGTGTGTGTGTGCATATGCATGTGCTTGTGTATGTGAGCATGTTTTATTACATATGTGTATGCAGTTGTATATGGGTGTACGTGTGTGAATGCAAGTGCTTGTGTGAGTGTGTATGCATCCGTGTGTGCATCAGTGTCTATGGGTTCTTTTATTTGTTAGTGTCTGTGTATGTGTGTGCATTTGTGCATGTGTGCATGCCTACATCCGCATGCACATGTGTGTGAGTGTGTGAGTGAATGTATGTGCTCATGCATATGTGTGAGCTTGAGTGTATTAATGCACGTGTGTGTTTGGATTTGCATTTGTGTGCATGTGAGTGTGCATTCATGTGTGTGAGCACACCTATGTCTACATGTGTGTGGGAATGCATGAGTATGTTGCTTATGTGTGTGATTGTATGCATATGTGTGCTTTTGTGTGCATGTTTGTGTACATGTGTGTGAGTGTGATTTTGCATGTACTTATGTGCAAGTGTAGATTTGTGTTTGTGCATGAGGTGCACGTGTGTAAGTATGTGCATGCATATTTGTTTGTTTCTATATAAATGTGTACATGTGTGAGTGTATATGTGCATGATTACATGCTTGTGTGTGCATGTGTGTATGCCATGCATGTGTGTGTTTGTGCATGTGTGTGTGCTAGTGCATGCTTATCTACATGAGTGTGTACATGTGCATGTGCATTTGTGTGTTCTCAGGTCTGTATGTGTGCATAAGTGTATGTGCATGTTTGTGTGTGTAAGTATGCATGTGTGTTGGCATGTACATGTGTGTGTGCATGCATGTGTGCTTAAGTTTTTGTGCGTGTGACTACACATGTGTGTGTGTTTATATGTGCTTGTATGCTTATTTGTGAATGCCTATCCATAGGCATGTTTGTGAATATGTGTGTGTGAGCATGTATGTGTGAATGTGCTTGTGCATGCATGTGTGTGTGCATACATTTGTGTGTGTGCATGGGTTAGTGTGTGCGGGTATGCATGCTTGTGTGTGTGTGTGTGGATGTGCTTGTGTGTGAGAGTGTGTGTATATATGTGTGTGCATGTGTGTGCATGTATGTGTGTGTGTGAGAGTAGCTATATGCATCTGTGTATTCATGTCTGTGTGTTTCTGTGTGTGCATGCACCTACATGTGTGTTTGTAAGCATGCACATGTGTGTGTGTGTGCATGTGTGCATTTGTGTTCATGCATATGAGTGCATGTGTGTGTGTGGGTGGGTGTGGGTGTGTGTGTACTTATGCTTGTATATGTGTGTGTCTACGTGCATGAATGTGCGTAAGTATATTTTTGTGCGTGTTCATGTGCAAGAATGTTTATGAGCTTGTTTGGGTTCAAGTCTATGAGCTTTTGTGTGTGTATATGTGTTTCTACACACACACAAATGTGCATGAATCTATCTGTTCTTGTGTATGCATACATATAAAAATTATGTGCATGCATATGCATACAAGTAATGTGCATGTGCATGTGTGCGTGTTTTAGCATTTGTGTATGTATGCTTATTTGCGAATGCATGTGCATGCTTGTGTGCATGTGTGTATGTGTGTATACGTGTGCATCTGCATTCATGTGTGTGTGCAAGTGTGGGTGCATGCATTTGTGTCCTATGCAAGTGTGTCACCAAGTGTGCACATGCATGTTTGTGTGTGGTTTTTATGCATGTTTAAGCAACTATGTGTGCATCTGGATCTGTGTATCTTTGTATGCATGCTTTTTTCTGTGTGCGTGCATAATTATGTGAGTGTTTTTGTGTACATGTATGGGTGTTTGCACTTGTATGTGTGTGCGTTGTGTGTGTGCACGTGTGTGCATATATGTCTACATGTGTGTGCATACTTGTGCTTGTACATGTGTGTGCATGTGGTTGTGTATGTGTGCATGTGAGCATGTGTTCATGTTGGTGCACTACGCATGTGTTTACGTGTGTATGCCTATGAGAGCATATGTTTGTGTGTTTATATGTGCATGTGTGTGTGTCAGTTTGTGCGTGTTGTGGTTTTATGTGCACATTCATTTGTGAGCATGTGGACATGTGCAAGTGTCTGTGCATTTGCATCTTATTTGCATATGCATGTGCCTTTGTGCAAATGTATGTGTGTGCATGAATGTTTATTTACATATGTATTCTTATGTGTGTTCTTTTGTCAATGTGGCTGTTTTTTTTGTGTTCATTTGTATGTTTGTGTGCTTGTGTGTGTGCATGGGTGCATGCTTGTGTGTATGTGTGGCTATGTGTGTGTGTGCATGTGCATGTGTGTAATGTTTGTGCACATTTATGCAAGCTGTGTATATGTGCATGTACATGTGTGCATATGCATGTGTGTGTATATGTGTGTGTGCATATGTGCATTTGTCTGTGTACTAGCTTGTTTGTGTGTGCATGTTTATGTGTGTTGTGTATGTGTACTTGTGTGTGTCTTTGCATATGTGTGCTTGTGCATGTGCACCTATTTTTCTATTTGTGTTAGTGTGTTTATGCTTGTGTGTGTATATGTGATTCATGCACATGTGTCTACATGTGTGTGTTTGCATGCATATGCATGTGTTCATGCATGTGCATGTATGTTCATTTACATGTGTGTGCATGCATATGCATGTGCAAGCATGTGTGTTTGTGTGGGAGGTGTATTCACATGCATGTGTGTATGTATGCACACTTATGAATGTGTGTATATGTTGGTGCGTGTGCACATGCACACATGCATGAGTGTGTTTGTGTGTGTGGGTGTGTTTCTAGATATTTGTGTGCATCAGTATTTGTGTGTGCATATGGACTCATGTGTGTAGGGGTGTGCGTTCATATGTGTGTTTGCATGTGTACGTACACCTATATAAGTTTGTGTATGTGTGTATATGTGTGTGTGTGCGCATGTTTCTGCATGTGTGTGTGCTAGCATGTGTACACATGTGTGTTCATTCTTGTATGTATGTGTGCATGCTAAATCTTGCATATGTGTGTGTGGGAGCACGTGTGTGTGTGTGTTTGCATATATGTCTGCATATGTTTGGGAATGTGCACATGTGTGTTCATGCACTTGGGTTTACATCTTTGTCTATGTGCATGTGTGAGTTTTTGTCTATGTGAGAGTGTGTTTGGATAGTTGTATATGTGTGTACATGTGGTGTGCTTGTGAGAATGTGTGGGTGCTTGTGTGTGTGCTTATGTATATGTGTATGTATGCATGTGTTTGTGTTATTGGGCATATCAGTGTGTCTGAATTTGTGCTCATGTATGTGAATGTATGTTTGTGAATGTGTATGTACATGTGTTTATGTAGGCATCTGGGCATATGCCTACATGTGTCTGTGTATTTTTGTGTTCATTCCTATGTGGGTGTGTGTGGATGTATGCATATGTGCATGTAGTTGCATGTGCGTGTGTGTGTGTCTACTTATGTGCATGTCTATGAATGGGCATGTGTGTGCAAGTCTGTTTGTGTCTGGGTGTTTGTTTACATATGTGTACATGTGTTTGTGAGTATGAGTGTGTATGTATGTGTGTGTGTTGCATGTGTGTGCATTTCTCTTTTAGTATGTGTGTGCTTGTGTGTGAGTGCATGCATTTGCATATTTGTGCCTGCATCTTAGTGTTTGTGCATTTGTGCAACTTTATCCACTTCTGTGTGTGTTCATGCATGTGTGTGTGCATGTATGTGGGTGCATGAGTGTGTGAGTTGCCTATGTGTGTGTATGTATGTGTGCATAAGAGTGTGTGTGTATGCTTGTCTATATGGGTTTGTATACATGCATGTGGGTTTGTGTATGTGCATATTTTGTGCATGCACATGCAAGTGCATGTGTGTGTGTGTGCTAATGAATCTACACGCATGTGTATATGTGTGTGCTTATGCATTTGAGTGTTTGTTAGTGCTGTATGTGCATGTGCATATGCATTTGTTAAAGTGTGTGTGTGTAGGTGTGCGCATGTGCATGTGTGTGCATCTTTGTGAGTTTGTGCATGTTTGTTCATGTGAGTGTGTGTGTGTGTGTATGCATTTGTTTGTTTGCATGTATGTTTGCAAGTGAGCATATATGTTTGTATGCTTGTGCCTGTGGATGTGTGTGTGTACTTCTGCATGTGCATGTGTGTGTGTGTGTTTATGTATGCATTTACATGCTTTCATGCATGTGTGTATAGTATGAAAATGTGTTGGCGTATGTGTTTTTGTCCATTTGTGTGTTTGCATGCCTATAAGTGTGGTTGTGTGCATGTGTGCATGTGTGTGCGCATGTACATGTACATGTGTGTGTGTGCATGTCTATGTGTGTATGTTAATGAGCATGTTTATGTGTCTACATGTTAGTGTGTGTATGCATATATGTGTTAGTGTATGTGTACACATACCAATTTATGAAGGCATTTGTGTGCCTATGTGTGCATGTGCGTAGGTGTGTGTCTGTGTGAGCATGTGTGCATGGGGCATGTGTGTATGTATGTGTGTGTATATGTGTTTGTGTCCATGTCTTTATGTTCATGTGTGTATTTTTCATGTGCATGTGTATATGTGTGTGAGTGTCTTTGTCTGTTTGTCTGCATGTGTGGACATGTGCATGCATGTGTATGTGTGCATGTATGTGTATGTGTATATTTATGTATGTACATTCATGCATGAGTTTGGGTATGTGTGCCTGTGCATGTGAGTGTGTAGATGCACATATATGACTATATATATGTGTGCATGAATGTGTGTATGTGCGTACATGTGTGCAAGTGTGTATGTGTGTATATGATGAGTGTGTATGGTTGAGCATGTTTGCATGCATGTGCATGTTGGTGTATGTGTATGGGTGTGTGTGTGTATGTGACTGTGTTCATGTGTGTGCATATGTGTGCATGTTTGAGTGCATGTGTATGCATATGTGTGCATGTGTGTGTGCATGTGAGCATTTGTGTGCATGTGTTTGTGCATCTATGAATGCATGCATAGATGAGTATGTGTTTGTGTCAAGGCATTTGGGTGCATGCATATGTGTGTGTGTGTGAACATGTGTGTGTATGTGTGCATGTGTGTGTGCTTGTGAGTGTGAGTATGTCTGTGTGTGCATATGCATGTGCATGTGTTTGTCTATACTTTTATATGTGTATGTGCGTGTGTGTGTGCATGACTTTTTTGTACATGTGTATGTGTATGTTTGTGTGTACATGAGGTACTTGCATGAGTGTGCATGCAAGTGTGTGTTTGGTTACATGTTTCCATAGGTGTGCATGTGTGTAGGTGGGAATGTGTATATGGGTGTGCATGAGTGTGTGTGTGCATGTGTGTGTGTAGTTGTATTCATGTGTGCTTATGTGCATGTGCTCATGTGTATGTGTCTGCATGTGTATGTGTATGCCTATGTATGGGTTCCTATGTGCATGTGTATGCACATGTGTGTGTGCATGTGTGTATTCATGTGAATGTGTGCATGTTTCCATGCATGCATTTGTGTGTACTATGCAATCTTATGTTCATGTGTGTAGGTGTGTAGTTGATGTGCCTATTTGTATGCACATTTTTTTGGGTGTGTATGCTTATATATTTTTGTATGCATGTGTGTGTGACTATGCATGCATTTTCCTATGTCTTTGTGCATGCATGTGTGTGAGTTTGTCTTAGTGTATGTGTAGCTATGCAAGTGCATGTGTCTATGTGTGTGTGTGTGGTGGTGTCTGTATGTATGCTTATGTATTTGAGTGCATGTGCATGTGTATATGTGTTTGTGTATAAGGGGTGTTTGTTAATGTGCATGTGTGTGTCTCTGTGCATACATGGGTATGTTTATGAGCTGATAGTGTGCACATATGTGCCTGTGTGCATGCACGTATCTGACTGTAAGTGCATGCATGTGTGTATTTTTGTGTGTGCAAGTATGTTAGCATGTCTTTGTGCTGATGCACATGTGTGTGCTATTTTTCTGTGTCCATGTGCCTGTGTATGTTTTCATATCTATATGTATGCGTGTGTGTAAAGGTGCAATTGTGTGTGCATGCACACATGTGTGTATGTATGTTTGAAGTTGCGCATGTGTGAGTGTGTTTTCTTATGCATGTGTTGTGTTTATGTGTGTTCATCTATTTGTGCAAATGTGCAAGTGTGCGTGCATGTTTATGCTTAAGTGTGATTGTTTGTTTGCATATGTGTGGGTGTGTGCATGCATGCATGTGTGTGCTTGCATGTGTGTGTGTGCATGTGTGTATTTGTATGTGCGTATGTGTGCATGTGTGGTTGTGGGTGTCTATGCACATGCATGTTGTGAGCATACGTGTGTGTGTGTGTATGTGTGTCTGAATATATGTGCTTTCATTTATGCATTTATACATCTATGTGTGTGCATGTGCATATATGTGTATGTATGTTTGTATGTGTCGGCATGTGTGCATGTATGTGCAAGTATGCATGTGATTCTATGCATGCATGCTTATGTGTGTGTATTTGTGTATGTGTTCTTATGCGTGCATGTGAATGTATGTGCCTAAGCACATATGTATGAGTGTGCATGAGAGTATGCTTACTCAAATGTGTTTATGCATTTGCACGTGTAATGCATGCATGTGTTTGAGCATGAGCCTATTTGTGTGCATGTCTGTGTGCATGTGCGTGTGTGTGTATGTGCATGCAACATTGTGTTTGTATGTCTTTATGTTTGTGTGGGCACATGAGTATATGTGTGTGAGCATGTGTGTGTGTGTTTGTATGTGCATGCATACACGTGCACGTGTGCATGTGCATTATTATGCCTGCATGTTTGTGTGTCTTGTTCAATACTTGTGTTTGTGTGGGTGTGTCCACACCAATCCGAAGAGCCTTATACCCAATGCATGTGTGTGCATGCTTGTGTGCATGCATCTATGTGAAAGTGTGTGTGTGTGTGCATTTTTTTGATTGTTTGTCTATGCATGTGCAAGTGTGTGTGCATGTTTGTGAGCCTATGTGCATCTATGTGTACTCGTACATGTGAGTGTTCATGTGTGTGCATGCATATACATGTGCATATATGTTTGTCCACATGTGCACTTGCATGCGTGGGTGCAAGCATGAATGTGTGTGATTGCATGTGCATATGCATGTGCTTGTGTGCTTTTGTGTGAGTGGTCATCTACGCATGTTTGTGTGGAAGTGCATATGTGTGCGTATGCATGTCTAGTTGGTTGTGTGTGTGTGCATATGAGTGTCTATGCATAGGCATCTATGTGTGACTGTGCATAGGTGTGTGTGTGTGTGTATGCATGTTTATGAGTGTGGTGGGTGGTTGGGTGTGTATGTTGCATGTTTGTGTACAAGTTTGTGGGCATGTGTGTATGCATGTGTACATGTGTGTGTTTGTGTGCATATGTGTGTTCATGTCTGTGAGCCTTTCTGTGTGCCTATATGTGTGAGTGTCCATATATGTGCATATGCATGCATATGTGTTCGTATTAGTGCGTGTGTATTTGTGTAAATGCTTACATATGTGTATGTATGTGCATGTGCATGTGTATGTGTGTTTGTGTGTGTGTGTGCATCTATACATGTATGTTCATGTGTGTACATGTGTATATGTATGTGTGTGCCTATGTATAGGCATGTCTGTGCGAGTGCATGTGTGCGACTATGATTTGTCAGTTTGTTTGCTTGTCTATGTTGTAATATGAGTGCATGTGTGTGCTTGTATATGCATGTTTGTGTGCTTGTGTGTATATGCATGTGCATGTGTGTGTTTTACATGTGCACATTTGTGTGCATGTGTGTTTACAAGCATGCAAGTGTATGTCTTTGTATGTGCATACACTTGCATGAGTGTGTGTATGTGTTTTTCCATATATGTCTATGTGCATGTGTGTGTGTGTGTGCTTGCACACATGTATGTATGAGTACATGTGCATGTGTTCCTATATGTGTGTGTGTGAGGGGTTTATATGTGCTTGTGTGTGGGTGTTATGTGTTTATGTACATGTATGCACACGTGTTCTTTTGTCTGTGTGTGTGTGGGTGTGTACTTTGCATGTTGTGCGTGTGAGCAAGCTTGCGAATCTATGTGTGCACATGTCTCTATGGGTGGGTGTGTGCATATGTGTACCTAGGCTAGTGCATGTGCATGTATGTGTTTGTATGTTCATGTATGCATGTGTTTGTGGGTGTGCATGTGTGTGTAGGTGTGAATTTGTGTGTATGTGAGTATGCATGCATGTTTGGGGGTGTGCTTGGATGTGTGTGTACATGTGTGTATGCATGTGTTTATGTGCATGCTTATATTTGTGTGTCTATGTCAATGTACTTATGTGTAGTGCTTGTGCATGTGTATGTACTTATGTGTGTGCATATGCATGTGCATGTATTTAAGTGTGTGTGTGCATGTGGTTGTGCATTTTTATGCATATGTGTTTGCATGTGCATGTGCATTCAAGTGTGTGCATGTGAGGATATGTGGATGCACATTTGTATTTTGCATTTGTGTACATGTGTGTACGTGTCCATGTGAGTGCATATGCATGTTCATTCACGTGTGTGTGTATATATGTGTTCTTTGTCTGTGAGTCTATACGAGTGTGCATGTTCTTATGAGTGTGCATGCATGTGTGTTCAACAACATGTAAGTGTATATGTGTGTGTGTGTGTGTTCGTGTCTTCATGTGTGTGGGTGCATGCATGTATGTTGCGCTCATATGTTTACGTGTTTTTGTATGTGTGTGTGCATGCATGTGCATGTGCATGTGCAAGTATGTGTGCACAAGTGTGCATATGTGTGTGCTTGTGCAAATGTGTTTTTCTTTGAGTGAATGTATGTGTGTTTGTGCACATGCATGTGCGTATGTGTTTAGTTTTGAGTGTGTATTTGTGTGAGTATGAGTGTGTGTATGTGTGTGAGTGTCTATGTGTATGCATGTGGACTTGCTTGCAAATATATGTGAGAGTGTGTATGCATGTGTGCGTGTGCTTGTGCACTTATGTGTTTATGCTTGTATTCCAATATGCGTGTGCATATACATCTGTGCATGCATGTGCTAGAGGATGTATCGATTTGGTTGTGCTTGTGTATGTGTGTAAGTGAGTAGGTTTGTGTTTTTGGCATTTGTTTGAGAGTTTATTCATGTGTGTGTGCTAATGTGCACGTTTAAGTGTGTATGCAAGTGTGTGCGTGTGTGGATGCATACATGTATGAATTTGTATGTGTGTGTGTGTTTACATGCATGTGCTCCTGTGTGTGTGCATGCATATGTGCATGTGTGTATATGTTTGTTCTTATGTGCTTATTTGTGTGTTCTTGCATGTGTGTGTAGTATGTGCATCTATGTTTATGAGTTTGTTCATGTGTACTTATGTGTCTGTCTGTTCATGTGCGTGTGTGTGGGTGTGTGCTTGTGCACATGTGATCATGCATGTGTGCATGCATGTGTGCACCTTCGTATAAATGGGTGTGTCTATATGTGTGTGTGTATGTGTAAGTGCACGTGTGTGTGTATGTATATGTGCAAGTCTGCCAATTATTTGTGCATCTTTGCCTTTATGTGTGTGTGTGTAGTCATTGGAGTGTGTGCATGTGCATAAGTGTTATGTGTATGTGTAGTAATGCATGTGTTAGAGAGTGGGTGTGTGTGTGAGCATGTTCATGAATGTGCATACATTTAGGTATTCTTGTGTGTGCATGCATGTGTCTGTGTTTGTCTGTGTGTGTTTATGTGTGTATGTAGGTTGTGCTTGTGTGCATGAATGCTTGAGTGTAGGTGCATGCACATGAGTATGTGTGTAAGCCTTTGTGTATTTGCGTTCATCTTTTTAGGTGTGTGCAAATGTGTGCATATGTGTGTGCATGCATATATGTGCATAGGGGTGCTTGTGATTGTGCAAGGATGAGGGTGTGTTTGCATGTCCATTATGCATTTGTATGTGTTTTTCTATGTGCATGTGTGCATGAATTTGTTTTATGTGTGTGCGTATGCATGAGTGCATGTCATTATGTGGGTGTGTGCATGTTTGTGTGTATGTGTGTAGTTGTGCATGTGTAGGTGTGTGCGTGTGTATGCATGTGTTCATGGAAGCAAGTGTGCATGTGTGTGTGTGCATCTATGTCTGTACATGTATATGTGTGAAAAGATTTATTTATGCATATGGGTGTGTGTGCGAATGTGTTTATGTGGATGTGGGTGTGTTTGTATGTGTGCACATGTCTACTTGTGAGCATGTATGTGTGTGTGCATATGCATGCACATATGTGTATGTGTGTGTATATACATGCATGCACATGTGTGCAAGTGCATGTGTGTGTATGTATGTGTGCATGTGCATGTGCATTGTGTGTGTATGTGTGTGGATGTGAGTAGGTGGTTGTATGTGCATGTATATGTGCATGTGTGTATAAGTGTGTGTGTGTGTGTGTGTGCTTATGTCTATATTTTTGTTTGTGTGTGTGTCTACATGTGTGGGTGTGTGTGAGTGTGTGGGTGTACATGTGTGTGTCTATATTTTGTGTGTGCATGGGTGTGTGTGTGTGTGTTTGTGCATTGTCTATTTGTGCATGTTTGTGTGTGCATGTGTTGTTGTGTTCATGTTCATGTGGGTTTGTGCTTATGTGTGTGCATGTATGTTTTTGTCAGATTGCATGTGTGTGTAGGTGTGAATGTGTGTGTATTTGAGTGTGCATCCATGTTTGGTGGTGTTGTTATATGTGTGTGTGCATGTGTTTATGTGCATGCTTATATTTGTGTGCCTACATTAATGTGAATGTGTGTATGTGCTTGTCGATGTGTATGTGCTTCTGTGTGTGCGTATGCATGTGCATGTATTTGAGTGTGTGTGTGCATGTGGTTGTGTATTTGTATGCATGTGTTTTCATGTTTGTGCATTCAAGTGTGTGCTTGTGATGATATATGGATGAGGATGCACATTTGTATGCATCCATTTGTGTATATGTGTGTACTTGTCTGTGTGAGTGCATATGCATGTTCATTCACACATGTGTGCATGTGTATGTGCCTTTGCCTGTGAGTCTATATGAGTGTGCACACATGTGTGTGTGACTGCATGTATAAGTATATGTGTGTGTTTGTGTCTTGATGTGTGTGTGTGCTTCTGTGTGGGTGCATGCATGTATGTCGTGCACATATGTTTACTTGTTTTTGTATGTGTGTGCATGTATGTGTGTATGCATGTGCATATGTGCATTCTTGTGCATATGTGTTTTCTTTTGAGAGTGTGTATGTGTATTTGTGCACATGCATATGCATGTGTTTGATTTGGAGTGTGCATTTGTGTGAGTATGAGTGTGTGCACGTCTGTGAGTGTCTGTGCATATACATGTGTGTGTACATGCATGCAAATGCATGTGTGTGAGAGTGCGTATGGATGTGTGTGTGTGTGTGTGCATGTGCACTTATTTCTTTATATTTGTATTCCAGAGTGCATTTGCATGTTCATCTATTCATGCATGTGTTGGTACAAGTGTCGATCTGGTTGTGATTATGTATGTGTGTGTGAGTACGATTGTGTTTTTGGCATGTGTAAGAGAGTTTATTCACGTGTGTGTGCTAATGTGCATGTGTAAGTGTGTATGCAAGTGTGTGTTGGTGTGCGCATGTACACATGTGTATGCATATGAGCATGTGTGTGTTTTCATGCATGTGCTCAGATGTGTACATCTATATGAGCATGTGTGCATGCATGCATCTGTGCATTTGTCTATGTTTTTGTGCCTGTATTTGTGCATACATGTGTGTTATCGCATGCATGTGTGTGTATTATTTGCATCTATGTTTGTGAGTATGTTCATGTTTACTTGTGCATCAATGTGTTCATGTGTGTGTGTGTGTAAGTGTGTGCTTGTGTACATGTAATCATGCATGTTTTCATACATGCATTTATGTGTGCACCTATGTATAAGATGGTATGTCTACGTGTGCGTGTATGTGCATGTTCATGTGTGTGTGTGTGTGTCCGTGTATGTGTGTGTATGTGTGTGTGCGAGTTTTCCCAATTGTGTGTACATGTTTGCCTTTGTGTGTGTGTGTGGATGTGTGTGTAGTCATTTGAGTGTGTGCATATGTGTTATTTGTGTGCATGTGTGGTAATACATGTGTCAAGGTGTGGGTGTGTGTGTGAGCAAGTTCATGAATGTGTGTATATGTGTATGTATTCGTGTGGGTGAGGGCATGTGTTTATGTATGCCTATGTGTGTTTGTGTGTGTATGTATGTTATGCTTATGTGCATGCATGCTTGTGTGTAGGTGCATGCACATGAGTATGTGAGTAAGCTTGTGTGTATTTGTGTACATCTTTTTACGTGTGTGCAAATTTGTGTGTGTGCATGTGGGTTCTTTTAAGCTTACAATAGTGAGTGTGTGTTTGCATGTTCATGTGTACTTGCATGTGTTTGTCTATGTGCATATGTGCATACATGTGTTTTATGTGTGTGTATGTGTGTGCATGTGTGCACATGTTGTGTGTATGTGTGTGTGTGTGCATATGCATGTGTGGTTGTGCATGTGTGGGTGTGTGTGCTTGTGTGTGTTCATAGGAGCATGGGTGCATGTGTGTCTATGGGTGTATGTGTGGGAACATATTTATTTGTGCATGTAGGTGTGTGTGCGTTAGTGTGTTTATGTGGATGTAGGCGTGTTTGTGTGTGTACGCATGTCTACTCTTGAGCATGTATATGTGTGTGCATATGCATGAACATGCGAATATGTGTGTGTGAGTGTGTGTGTGTGTGTATATGTTCATGCACATGTGTGCATGGACATGTGTGTGTATATGTGTGTGTCTGTGTGCATGTGTTTGTGTATGTTTACTTGTTTGTTTCTGTGTGCTCATGTCTATCTTTGTATGTGTGCATGTGTATGTGCTTTTTGTGCATGTGTGGGTGTGAGCATGTGCTTGTATGTGCATCCATGTGTGTGTGTGTGTGTAAGTGTGTGTGTGTGCTTATTTTTGTATGTTTGTTTATGTGTGTGTCTACATGTGTGGGTGTATGTGAGTGTGTTAGTGTGCATGTGTGTGAATGTATGCTTGAGCATGCATGGGTGTGTGTGCATTTATGCATTGCTTGTGTTTGCATGCATAAGTGTGGTATTGCTCATGTTCATGTGTGTGTGGGTTTAGGTATGTAAGTGTGTGTGTGAATGTGTGTCTATGTGTGTGTACATGTATGTGAGTGAGTGTGTGCATGTGTACATTTGTGTATGTGTGTGCATGTGAGCATGTATGCATGCATATTTGCATTGGTGAGTGCATGCAAGTGTGTGTATGTGTCTATGTGTATATCAGTGTGTTCAAGTGCTTTATGTCTCTATAAGTTTATGTGCATTTCTTTGCATGTACGTCTCTGTGTGCCCATGTGCATGTATGTGCTTGCTCGAGTGTGTATGTGTTTCTTTGTTTGCTCGTGTATGCATGTGTGTGCATGTGCATATTCGTTTGTGTGTATGTGCATGTGAGAATGTGTGGGGGTGCACATGTATGTGTGCAAGTGTATGCACGTGTCCATCTGTTAGTGTGTGGATGTGTGTGTGCGTGTGTGTGATTATGCTTTTGTGTGTATATACATGTGTGCATATGCATATGTGTGACTCTGTGTGCATGTGTGTGCACCTCAATATGTGCTTGTGCAAGTGTGTGCAAGTACGAATGCATGTATTTTTGTGTGCATGTTTGTGCATTTGTTTAAGTTTTTGTGTGTGCTTGCTAATTAGTGTCTATGTGTGTGTGTATGTGGTTGGGTGGGCATGTGTGCATTAGTGTGTGTTGTTGTGTGAGTTTGTGTCTATATGTGCTTGTGCATGTGGGTGTATTCATGCATGCCTTCATGTTAATGCATGTGTGGAATGTGTGCATTTGTGAATGTTCATGTGTAACCTTATGTGTATGTGTTTGTGTACACATGTGTGCATATGAGTGAGTGAGTGTGTGTGTGTGTGTATGCTTGCACATGTGTGTACGCATATGTGTGCACTATCCATGCATGCATGTGTGTGTGTATCTTTGGGTGTGTGAGTAATTGCTCGCTAGTGTATGTGAGTGTATATGTGTGTATGCTTGCATGTGTTAGCATGTGTGCATGTGAAAGTGTGTGTATGTGTGTTTTTATGTATGTGTGAGTTTACATGTGTGTGTGTGCATTAGTGGGTGCATGTTTGTGCACTTGTGAATATTTTATTATGCACATACATGTGTGTATATGTGTGTGTATTTGTCTACATATGTATGTACATGTTTACATGTGATTATTGTTTGTTCCTATGTGAATATAGGTTTGAGTGTGTGTGTACATACAAGCATGTTTGTGTGTGCATGTGTGTGGGGGGCGGGGAGACATGTGTGTGTGTATTTATGTGTGTGTTTGTGTGAGCATGTGTATATAAACGTGTTTGTGTATCTATGCATGCACATGTTTGTGTGTATGTTTGATTATGCATTTGTGTGCACGTGTGAGTTTGCTTGTGTCTATGTGTATGCATGTGTTTGTGCACATTTGCATGTGTGTGTTGGTCAGTATACATGTTTGAGTTTGTAAATGTGTGTTTGTGTGTGCATGAGTGTGTATTTAGGAGTGCTCATTTGTACTTGTGTGCATTAATGCATGCATGTGTGCACATGTGAGTGGGTGTGTGTGTGTGTGTATTTGTCTATGTTTATGCACAACTAGGTGTGTGGGTGTGTGTATATCTATAAGTGTATGTGTGTGTGCATGTGCCTGCATGCTTGTGTAAGGGTGCTTATGTGTTTCCTTGTGTGTGTTTGCATGTGCGCATATGAATGTCTATGTTTTTGTGCATGTGTGTGTGAGTGTGGATGTGTGTATCCAAGTCGATAATTGTGTGTACACATGTGTATCTATGACTGTGCATGCGTATGTGTGTACGTGTGTGTGTCTCGGCATGCATGTGCAAGTTTGAACATGTTTGTTCATGATTTTTGTGTGTTGCTATGTGAATGAGGATTCGAGTACGTGTGTGTGTAAATGTGTGAGAGGGAGAGGCGTGTGTGGGTGTATTTGTATGTAAGTGTGCGTGTGTCTAGTGCATGTATGTGTGCATGTATAGGTGTGCACATTTGTGAGCATTTGTGCATGCATGTGTATGTGCATGCGTTTGTGCCTATGTTTGTGTGCATGATTGATTGCACATTTGCATGCACAAGAAAGTTTTCATGTCTACATGTGTGCATGTGTGCTTTTGTGTGTGCATGTTTGTATGACTGGGAGTGTGTATGTGCACATCTGTGCATACATGTCTGTGTGTGTATATGTATGTGAGAGTTTGTAAACGTGTATGTCTACATTTGTGTACATCTATGCAGGTGTCAATGTAGGTGTGTGAGTGTACATGCATTTGTGCTTGTGTGTGCTTGGGTGTGTGTTCGTTCCTATGTGTGTGTGTGTGCATGAGTTCGTGCATTTATGCATGCATTTATGTATGCAAGTGTATTTGTGTATGTGTGTGTGTAGGTGTGTGTGGGTGTATGTGCATATTTACATATGAAGGTGGGTTCAAGTGTGTGTGTGTGTGTACATGTGTGAGGGGGGAGAGGGGTGTGTGTGTGTATTAATGTATGCAAGTATAGGTGTGCATGTTTGTGTGAAGGTGTGTGTGTGGTGCATGTATGTGTGCTTTTATAGGTGTGCATGTTTGTGTCCATTATGTGTCCATGTGTTTGTGCACTTGTTTTTGTGCATGTTTGATTGCATGTTTGTGTGCACGTGTGAGTTTGCATATGTCTATGTGTGTGCATGTGTGTGTGCATGAGTTTGTGTGTGTTTGCATATACATGTTCGGTGTGCATACATGAGTACGTAAATGAGTGTATATGTGTGCATGTTTGTGTGCGTGGGAGTATGTGCATGTGTACATGTGTGCAAGCATGTGTGTGTGTATACTTGTGTGTACATGGGTGCGTGTGCTTACGTGCATGCATGTATGGATGTTTGTACATTTATGCATGCATTTATGTGTTCAAGTGTGTTTGTGTATGTGCATGTGTGTACTGCATGTGTGCGTGTGTGCGTGCATGTGCGTACATACGTGTGTGTGTGTGTGTAGTTGTGTGCTAATGTTTGTGCATGTTTACATGTGTTTTTGTGTTTGTATGTGCATGTGGGTGTGTGTAAATGCCCATGTGTGTGTGCATCTGTGTCAGTTTGTGCATGTTCGTATATGTATAGGTGTGTGTACATCCATGTGTGCAATAGTGCGTGTGTGTGTGTGTGTGCACAGGATTTTTTGGTGCATGTGCTTTTACATGAGTACATGTATGTTTTTGCATATATGTGCATTAATATGTTTGCATGTGCATGTGTACCTGAGTTTGTGTATCTATGTTAGTGTGCATGTGTGTGTCTATGTGTTTGCATACCCATTTATTTGCATCTGTATACATGTTGTTGTGTGTGTGCATGCCTACATGTGTGCTTGTGCATATGTGTATGAAAATATGCACATGCATGTGTGTTTTTAGGGGTACGTACGTGCGCTTTTGTGTGTGAGTTTGTGTTCATGTGTGTGTGCATGTGTTCATGTGTGTGTCTTCATGCATGTTTCATTTGTGGGTACATGTTGTGTAAGAGAGTGGTTACGTGTGTGTGTGTAGGCATGTGAATGTGAATTTGTGTATGCATATATGTGTGTTTCTACTTAAGTGTGCATAGGTGCAAGCATGTGTATGTGTGTGCATAGGTTTGTGTGTGTGTGCATGTGCGTGGGGGTATATGTATGGATGTGTGTGTGTGTGCATTTATGTGTCCATAAATGTATGTCTATTTTTGTTTACATATGTGAACATGTGTATGTGTAGATGTGTTCACATGCATGAGTATCCATGAGTGTGGGTCTGTGCATGCACACATCTATGTATGCACATGTGTATGTGTGGGTATTTTGGTGCATGTTGTGTTTGTACATCTTCATGTGTGAGTGCATATGCATGTGAGTATTTTTGCATTTGTTTGTGTGGGTGTGCATGTGCGTCTGCATGCAGATGCATATATGCATGCATGTGTGTATGTGTATTTCTATTGATGTGCACTCACGCACATGTGTGTGTTCGTGTGTGTATTTGTTTGCATGCATGTGTGTGCATGTAGGAACATGTGTGTGTGTGTATGTATATGATTATGTATATGTGTATGAATGTATATGTGTGTGCATGCATGTGTGTGCATGTGTTTGCATTATGTGTGCCTATGTGTACATGCGTGTATGTGTGCATGTATGTATATGCGTGTGTGAGCATGTGTGAATTTGCATGTGTACATATCTATGCGTGTGTGGTGATATTTGTGTGTGTTGGTGTTCAAGCTTGTGTTTCTATATGTGCATGTGTGTTTGTATATGTGTTTATGTGTGCGTGCATGTGAACGTGTGTATGTAAGTTGTGTTTGTGCATGTTTATGAGTGTTGGCACGAGTGTTTATGTCGTTTGGTATTTGAATGTGAATGTGTGCTTGTGCTTGTGTACTTTGTAGATGTCTTATGTTTGTGTGCTTGTGCATGTGTGTATGAATGTACACATGTGTTTGTGTGCATGCATGTCTAAGTGTGTGGTGTGTTTGTGTATATGTTTATATGCTTATGTGTGTATGTGTGCTTCATTATGTGTCTATGTGTGTGTCCATGTGTGCATGTGTACATGTGTATGCCTAGGCAAATGTCTATGTGTCTATTTGTGCATATATATATATATATATATGTGTGTGTGTGTGTGTGTGTGTGTGTGTGTTTGTGTGTGTTTGGGTGTGTGTATAGGTGTGGCTTTATGTGGATGTGTGTGTGTGGGTATCAACATATCTATGTGTGTGTGTATTCATGTATGTATTTATGCTTGTGTGTACTTGTGTTTGAGCATATTTTTGTATGCATGTGTGTGAGTGTTTACAGACATGTGTATGTGTGTATGTGCATACTTTTGTGCAGGAGAGTGTGCATGTGCCTGCATCTGTGTGTGTGTGTATGTGTGTGATTGTGTGTGAATGTGATTGTGTATGTGTGCATGTACATTTTTCTATGTGATGTTTACTTGTGAGTGTGTTTTGTGTATGTGTGTGCATGTTTGCATATGCATGTGTACATTTGGGTGTCTATGTGTATTTATGTGTGTTTGTGTGTGTGCATCTTTATGTTTGTGCATGTATGTGTATGTCTAATTGTGTATGTACATGTGTGTATATGCACTCATGCATGTTTGTTTATGTGATTATGCTTATGTGCGAGTGTTGACACGTGTGGGTTGGTATGCGTGTGTGTGTATTTGCTTGTGTATGTGGACATGTTTGTGTGCATCTGTGTTTGTGTGCATTTGTGTTTGAGTGCATGTGCACTTGTCTTAGCATGCGTGCATGTGTGTATGCATGTGGCTGTGCATGTTTTGTGTGCATGTGTCTGTATGGGTATGTTCATGTGTATATGTGTGTGTGCATGCATTTGTTTATGTGATTGATGTGTGTGTAGATGTATGTGCATTTGTGTTCTTGTGTATCCACATGTGTTTATGATGTTTGTGTGTGTGTGTCTATAGTATATGTGCATGTGTGTTCATGTGTGCATGTGTGCATGTGGATGCATGTGAGAAATTGTGTATGTGTGTCTACCCTCATTTGTGTGTGCATTTACATGTGTAATGTGTGTCTATGCATATGTGTGTGTGTGTGCATGTGTTAATGCATGTACATGTGTATGTGTGTGTTTGTGTGTGCCGACATATGTGCATTTTTACATGCTTTTTGATGTCCTTATGCATGTGTGTATGAGTGTGTTCATGCATGTGTTTGTGCATATGTGTAGGTGCATGTGTGTGTGTGTGCATGTGTATACATGTGTGTGTTTGTACATACATACATGTGTGCATGAATGTTGGTGCATGCATGTGCTCTTGATTGTGCATGTGTATGTGTGTGCGTTTGTACTTACATGTGCTTATGTGTTTGTGCAAGAGTATGCATGAGTGTATGTGTGTGTGCACGTGAGAGTTTATATGAGTGCATTCATGTGTGTGATTGGGTGTGTGAGTGAGATCTTGTGTGAGTGCATGAGCTATTTGGGTGTGTGCATGCATTTGTGTATGCAATTGTGTGTTCCTATGTTTGATGATGTGTGTGTGTGCCTTTGCATGTGCCAACATATTGATATGTGTGTGTATACGAGCGCATGTATCTACATTGCTGCATAGGTGCATGTATGTGTATGTGCATGCTTATTTGTGAATGTTTGTATGTTTGCATGTGCCTACATGCATGAACATGTGCATGTGTACACATCTATGTGTGCATGCATGCATGTGTGTATGTGTGTTTGTAAATATATGTGTATGCATGTGTGTGCCTTTGCTTGTGCATGTGTATGCTTATGTACATTTGTTTGCATGTGTGTGCCTATGTCTATACATATTTGTGTCATATGTGTGTGTATATAGTTGCATATCTATATATGTATCTGCATATATGTTTGTGTTTGCATGCATTTGCATATGTGCAAAGTTTGAGTGTGTGTGTGTATCTATGTGTGGGTTGGGCACATGTGCATATAAACTTGTGCTCATGTGTTTATGAATGCACATGTACATCTGTGTGCATGTATGTTTTTGTGTTTATGCAAGCATGCATGTTCATGTGTGTCTATGTTAGTGTTGTGTGCATGCGTTTGTATGTGCATTTGCTTGTGTGTTCATGTTGTACTTGAGCTTATGTGTGTGCATATTTTTTTTGTTTGTGTGCCTACATGTACATTTGGGTATGCATGTGTGGATTTGTGTGCCATGTGTATGTGTGTGTGGGCATGCATGTGGGTGTGTGTGTGTACATGTAAGTTGGTGTGTGTGGGCATGTGTGAATGTATGTGTGTGCACATGTGTACACACCTATGTTTTTTTATGAGTTTGTGCTTGTTGTGTCTATGTGTGCATTCATGTGTATGTGTGCATGTGTAAAGGTGTGTGTGCGAGTGTGCATGACCATGCATATGCATTTATGTGTTCACATGTGTGAATGTGAGAGTGTGTATGTGAGCATGCATATGTGTGCAGGTGTGTTGTGTGTGTGCACATATGTTTGTGTGTCGTGTGTGCATGTGCATAATGTGTTTGTGTGTGTGTGTAGATGTACACGTGTGTATACTTATGACTGTTTGAATGTGTGCATGTGTTCTTATGTGTGTTTTAGTGTGTGTGTGTGTATATGGGTGAATGGTTGCATGTGTGTACAAGTGTGCTTGTGTTTGCATGTGTGTATTTGTTATTATGCATGTGCATGCTTGTCTATGTGCACGTGTGTTTGTGCACATATGTTTGTGTGTGTGTGTGTGTGTATTTTTGAGTGGATTTGTGCATGTATACATACAGACATGTGTGGGGGTGTGTACTCATGTCTTTGTGCATTTATATGTGCATGTGTGTGTGGAAGTGCTTGTCCACACATGTATATGTGTGTGTGTGCACATAAGTGTGCATGTGCATGTTTGGGTGTGTGCGTGTGCTTATTTGTGACTATGCATATGCATGTAGGTGCATGCTTGTGTTTATTTGTGTGCATGCACATGTTTGCATTTATGAGTGTTCATGCATATGCATGTGTTCTTATCTACAGGAGTGTGCTCGTGTGTTTGTGTGACGACATGCATTTTTGTGCATGTTTGTTTTTGTGTGTGTGCATGTGCACATGTGTGAATATGTGCATATGTGTAGGCATGTGTATCTTTATGCATGTGTGCTTGTGTACATGTTTGCATGTGTTTGTGTGTTTGTGTTTACATATGTAGGGTTGTGTGTACGCATTTGTATATGTGTGTGCATGTGTGTGTGTGGGTCTGGGTGTGTTTTTTAGGATGTGTATATGTGGGTGTGTGTGTTTTTGGGCATGTGTGTGCATGTATGTGTGTTCGTGTGTATATATTTGTGTACATGTGCACGTGTATGTGTTTGTGTATTTGTGTAAATATGTGTCTGCATGCATGTCCGTATATACATACTTTTGTGTGCATGTGTTTGTTTTCATGCTTATGTATTTTTATGAATTTGTGTATGTGTGTAGGTGGGCTTGGGTGTACGTGGATGTGTGCACATGCACATGTGCGTATGTGGGGGTTATATGTATGAGAGTCTATGTGTGTTTATGTGTGTGCATGTGTGTGTGTTTGTATGGGTAGGCATGTTATTATATTCATTTGTTTGCATGCGCGTGCATTCATGGGAATGAATGTTTGTGTCTATGTGCATGGGTGTGTGTGCATGTGTGTGTATGACTTTAAGCCTTTATGTGTGTATGAATCAATGATGATCCTTGAGGACTTGCATGTGTGTGCATGTTTGTTTGTGTTTGTGTGTGCATGTGTCTATGTGTGCATGTGTTTGTGTGCGTACATGTGTGCACATGTGTTTTAAAGTGTGTATGTTAGTGTGTGCATGTGTGCCATGTGTGTGAGTGCAGATGTGTGTGTGTGTGCCCCTGTTGTGCGTGCTTTTGCAAGTATCTATTGGTAAACTTGTGTGCATCACTATGTGTGTGTGCATGTGTGTTTGTGTGTGTATATGTGAATGTGTCGATCTGAGCATGTGTGTGTTTATGCTAAGTGTACATGTCTATGTGTATATGTGTGTGAGTGTGGGTGTTCTTGTGTGTGTGTGTGTGCATGTATGTATGTATATGCTTGTGCATGAGTGTATGTGTTCATGTGCATTTGTGAGTGCATGTGTATACAAGTGAGTGTGCGCATGAGTTTGTGTGTGCATGCGAGTATGTCGATGCAAGTGAGTGCATGGGCAGGAGTATGAGTGGATATGCTCATGAGCTTGGCTGTATGCCAGTGTGTGAGTGCGTGTATAGGTATTTATGTGCATGTGTGTGCATGTGTGTGTGTGTGTCTGTATGTGCGTGTGTTAGCATGTGTGTGTGTGTGTATTTGTGCATGTGTGTGTTTGTACTGCATGTGTGCATGTGTTTGTGCCTACTTGTAGACAAGTTTTATGTATTTGTATGTGTGTGCATGTCTACATGCAAATACACATGTGTGCATGCCTGCATGCAGGTACATATGTGTGTGTGTGTGTATGTATGTGTACAAGTGAACATGTGCGTGTCTTTTTGTGTGTGAGTGCAATTGTGTATAGACGCAAGTACTTGTGCATGTCTAGGTGTGTCTATGCATGTGTATGTGTACTTGTGTGTGCACATGTATGTGTTCCTCTTTGTATGCATGTGCTTATTTATGCAAGCACATATGTGTTTTGTGTAAATACAAGTTCATGTTTGTGCAACAAGTGTGTGTGCATCTATGTGTGCATGTGTTTGTGAGTGTATTTGTGTGAATGTGTGTATATATATGTGTGTATTTGTGGATGCATGAGTGTGCATGTGGGTGCATGTTAGTGTGTTTGTGTGCATATGTTTTTGTGTATATGTGTGAATGTGTGCATGTATATCTGTGTGGATGTGTGTCTTTATGTTTTGTGTGTGTGTGTTTGTGTGCATGAACATATGTGTGCACATGTGATCATGTGTTTTACAGGATTGTGCATATATGTGTGAGCATGTGTGTTTGGTTTGTGTCCATGCATGTTTGTGAGTGTAAGTGTGTGTGTCTGCATGTGTGTGTATGCTTATGTGTATGTATAGGTTTTTACATGCATGCATGCTTGTGCATATTTGTATGCACATATGAGTGCATGCATATGTCTGTTTGTAGGTGCATGTTTGGGTCTATGTGCATCTGCATGTGTGTATGTTGTTGTGTGTGTGCATGTGTGCGTGTTAGTCTTTGTTTGAGTGTGATGTGCACATGTGTGCATGTGTGTGCTTGTGTTTTTGCATGTGTGTGTGTGCATGAGTGCGTGTACATGTTTGTGCATTTATGTGCATGTCTGTGTGTGTTTCTCAGTAAGTGTGTGGCTCTATGTGAGTAGGTGCATGTGTGTACACATGTGTGTATCTAATTAGCTATAAACATGCATGTGTGTACATGAATGTATAAGTCACTACACATGTGCATGTGTCTGATTAGGTATGAGCCTACATATGTGTACATGCATGTGTATGTCTAAAAATATATGCTTGTGCATGAGCGTGTTTATGTGTGAGTTTCTATTTTTGTGTGGATTGGTGTGTGTGTGTATGTGCATGTCCCATACACGCATGCACATGTGTGTGTGTGTGATTGTGTGTTTGGGGGTATGTGTGAGTCTGTGAATGCATAATTGTGCCTATGTGTACATGCATATGTACATGTGTGTGTTGGTGCATCTGTGTGGGTGGGTGTTCGTGTGTGTGTGTTTTTGTGTGTGTGTGTGTGTGCTTGAGTGCTTGCATGTGCATGTGTGTGTGTGTGTGAATGCAAGCACATGTGTGTGTGGGGTATGCATGTCTACATGTACATGTATGTGATAATGTTTGTTAGTGTGCATGGGTATGTGCATGTGTTACATGCTTATTTGTGTGTGTGTGTTCATGCATGTGTATATTTTTTTAGACATGCACACATGTTTATGCATATGTGTGTCCAAGCATGTGTGTATGCATGTGTGTGTGCGTATGTCTACATGTTTATGAATCTTTGTGTATGCAATTGCTTGTGTGCATGTTTATCCATCTAAATGTCTGTTATGTGGGTGAGTATGTGTCTGAGTATGCTTGTGTATGTGAGCATATGTGATCTTTTGTGCATGTGTATGCATGTGTGTGTGCACGTTGTGTGTGAACCTATGTGGATGCACATGCATATGTGCATGTTACTGTTTGTGTGTGCGTGTGGCATTCATGTTTATCTATATTTGAGTGTGTGCGTGTCTATGTGTTCTTGTCTACATGTATGCATTTATGCATGTGTCTGTGCATACACATGCAAGTGTATGTGTATATGTGCATACATATCTGTATATATGCATGCATGTGTTTTTGTGTGTTTATGTATGTGTGCATGCTTGTTTGTGTGTGTGTGTTCCCACTTGTGTGTTTACATGTATAGGGGTCCATGTGTGTGTGTGCATGTGCATATATGCACATGTGTTTGTGTTTGTGTGTGTGTGCATGTGGATGTGTAAGTGTGTGCATGCATATGTGTGCATAAATGTTGCATGCATGTGTATGTGTGTCTATGTGTCCTTATTCGTTTATGTGTATGTGTGTGTGTGAGGGGGAGGGGTGTGTGCATGTGGGTGTGTGTGTGTATGTGCATACATGTGTTTGTGTTCAATTGTGTATTGTTAGGTTCTTACATGTTCTTGTGTGTTTGTGTTCTTTAGTGTAAGTGTGGGTGTTTATATATATGAGCGTGCATGCTTGTGTGTGTGCATACACATGCGTAAGTGTGTATGTGGTTGCATATGCATGTTAATGTCTTTGTGTGTGTCTGTTTATGTGCATGTTTGCATGTGCATATGTGTGTTTTTGCATATGTGTATGCATGTCTTTGTATACATATGGCATGTGCATGTGTGGATATGTGTGCTTTTTTTGTGCACATGTGTATGTTCATGTGTGTATGTGTATATATATGTTCATGTGTGTGTGTGTGTGCATGTGTCTGTGCTTATGGGCATGTGTATGTGCATGTGTCTATGCTTATCGGCATGTGTGTGTGCTCATGTGTGTACTTATTTGCATGTATGCGAGCAAGCTTGTCAATGTGCATGTGGGTGTGTGTGTGCATGTTTGCATACATGTGTCTATTAGTGTGTATGCATGTGTTTATGTGGATAGGTGCATGTCTGTATGTGAGCAAACAAGTGTTTGTACATGTATGTTGTGCATGCTTTTATGTGCATACACGTGTGTGTGTGTGTGTGTGTATATGCTTGCATGTATAAGTGTAGTTGTCTACATGCATGTGTGCTTGTGTGCATGTGTGTGTGTGTGTGTGCTTATGTGTGTTAGTGTGCATATGTGTCCACATACATGCATGTGTGTGTGTTTGTATGAATGATTAAGCACATACATGTGTGTATGTTTGCTTGTGTGTATGCACAAATGTTTATGTGTCTATGTATCTATGTGTTCATGGGTACATATGTGTTTTTGTTGGTCCATATGTGTGCATGCATTTGGTTGTATGTGCGTGGGTGGGTATGCTTTTGCTTGTGTATACCCATGTTTGTCTGTCTACATGTATGTGTATGTGTGCATACATAAGTGCGTGCACGTGTGCTGGTTTGTGTGTGTGTGCCTGTGCATGTATATGTATGTTTATTTATGTGTGAATGTGGGGAGGGGGTGTGTGTATGGGTGTTCCTATGTGTGCATGCATATATATGTATGTGTGTGTCAGTGTGTGCTTATTCATGTGTGTTCAAGTATGTAGGCATGTATGTTTGTGTGCATGTGTGTGTCTAAGTTTATACGTGCGCATGTATGTGTAAGTGCATGTGTACTTGTGCCTGTACGTTTATGTGTGCATGTGTGTGCATGATCATGTGTGTATATCCATGTGTGTATGTGTATCTACATGTGTCTATGCGTGTTTGCATATATGCGTTTAAACATGCATGTGAATGTGTATGTATGTATTTGTGCATGCATGTGTATGTGTGTGTGCTTATATTTATACAAGTCTATGTGTATTTTAGTTTGTGAGTGTGAGTGTGTATGTGTGTGTGTGCATGTGCTTATGTGCTGGCTTGCATGTGTGCACATGTGTGTAGTTGTGTGTTTGTTAGGGTTTATGTGTGTGGGTGTGTGTGCTGGTGCGTGCTTATGTATGTGTGTGCATATATGTCTATGTGCTTATATGTTTGTGTTGGTACATTCATTTGTGCTTGAATGCATGCATTCATGTGCATGTGCATACTTGTGTGTGTGTAGGTGTATGTTTATGTAGATTTCAACAAAAAAAAAAAAAGGCGTATGTTTATGTGTGCATATCTATGTATGTGCATATATGCATGTGAGTATCTAATTTGCACGTGTTACTGTTTGTGTGCATATGTATGGCTATGCTTGCATGTAGGCATGTGTGTGGGGGTGCATGTGTTTGTGAGTGTGTACTTGCATTGGTGTGTCATGTGTATGTGTGTGCTTTTATATGTGTGAACATGTGTGTGCATATGTGTGCATGTGTGTGTATGGGTGTAGGTGCATGTATGTGTGTTTGTGTGCATGTGTGTGTGTGCATTTGTGTGACAATGAATTTGCATGTGTACATGTGTTTGTCTCTGCATGTGTGTCATATGTGCGTGCATGTGTATATGTGTATATGTGTATTGGTGCATGTGTTTATGAGTTTGAGCCAAAATGCACCAATAGACTTTTGAAACTAGTGCAACGCTAGTGGGTGTGTATTTGTGAGCTAATGTTAGATGCTCTTGCATCATCCTCCTCAGGAGAGAGAGAGTTTTGCTTCATGGTATAGAGGTGTTGGGTATCATAGTACTTTAACAGCTATGACACAATATGACATATGGTATCATATGTAAGCCAAGTGTTCTTAGTTGAAGGCTTGCCCTTCTGATAAACTAAAACTTTTCTCTATTTGTAATCTTTGGTTAGAATTCATCATGACCTAAACTTTCCTTTATATTGTTCTTACTTGCTCTCATGACTAATGTAATGGTAAGAAAGGGTTCACTCAACATGAAAGAATAAGCTCAAATGGCTCACTAGGTATTAGATGTGGTGCTCTATATGAGACTAAATCCTTAATGATAAAGGTTGCATTAATCCCATACTCTTCTAGCAAATCCAACACATATGCATTAGTTTCAAGTTTTTGAATAATCATAAAAAGTCTAACTTCACATGCTTGTAATTTCTTGTATGTTCTAGGAGGGACTTGTTCTGACCTAACTTTAATTATAATAGTCTCTTTCATGAAATTCTCTAACCATGTTTAGAGCATATACTAGTTTCTTATATCTTTTGTTACTTAAATTAATTTTTTTAGACATTGTTTTATAAGAGATATAAAAAAAGTAGAGATAGAAGTTTAAAAATCTACTAGTAAAAAAATGATCAATAGATGACCTTGGCTTATTACCATAAAAAATTGTGAAGGGACTTAGAAAATAATTTGATTCACATAATTATTGTATGCAAATTTGATTCATTATGGAAGTTGATCCCAAAGCTTAGGTTGGCCTCCTATCAAGCTATGAAGAAGATTTCCTTGATTATTATTTATTACTTCCATTTATTTATATTTGTGTGGGTTATAGACTAAAGCAAATTTTAGATTGATCCTTAGTAAATGCTAACGATCCTCCAAAAATAAATAATAAATTTTACTTCTCGATTGAATACTTAGTCATCCTACATGGTTCTTTAATTTTTATGTTGATGCTAAAGATGTTAAAATCTCCCAGTCATTGTGGTTGTGGCGTTGTAAGGGACCTAACCACTGAAATCACAAAATTTTTCATATTTTCTAATTCTTTCTTAGCTTCCTCATTAGACATCATGTTTTCTTCTTTCTTGACAATTATTTATTATCTTTATCTAGGTTCATAGTCATAGATCTTTTTGGGTAGTTAGTAACTGCATGTCGCTTTTTATAGCATGTAAAATAAGTTATTCTAGATTGGGCTGGTTAGCTTAAGGAAGGGTGTGAAGAAGTGGATGGCAATGCAGGTTTGGAAGGTTTAGAAATTATGGTGGAGGTGGTAGATGAAGTACGAGTATGAGTGGGTTATGGAATAGTCATGTAAGCCTTTAGAGGGATTGGCTAGTCATTTCTCTTAAAATAAAAATTCTATTTTTTTTTCATATTTCTAGTTATATAATAAGCTTTCTCTAAGTAATGATATTTCTTAAGTTAAGCTTAACCTGTATGTATTCCTTTGAAATTCTCCTTAAAAAGTGAGTACTACATGCTCAGGTTTTTCTATATTGCATCTATGCATATAACCATCACATATGTTAGTATACTTCTCAATGGATCTATCACTTTGGGAAAACCTTTGTCAATTATTTAACATTTTGGCATTATAATTTATTAGAACAAACTTATTATACAACTTAACCTTAAGGTTTCTCCAAGTTTAGGGTACCTCTCCATCATTGTTAGCATATTATCTCTTTAAGCTTCTAACCTATGATCAATACCAATGAGTTTAGTCTTAATAAATTGATATCTTTTTTGCTCATTAATTTGGTGCCTATTGAAGTAATCATCCATAATAGTCTATTAATTTATTTAATCCTTAGCAATAAAACTATCATAAAAATTGAGGCATCAAGTTTCATATTAGGGATATGCTCTTTATCTTAATATATTTTAGGTCTTTTTTACTCACTAGACATATCTAAGTCATTATTTTGGTCTGACTCATCAGAAGGTTCA
>JAIUJO010001535.1:2500-5000 GCA_023846275.1 Vanilla planifolia | reverse complement strand
TTCTTCTTCTTCTTTTTCTTCCACTTCATCTTTTTCTTCTTCTTCTTCTTCATCATCATCATCTTCTTCTTCTTCTCCTCCTCCTACTTCTTCTTCTCCATCTTTCTCTTCTTTTCTTCTTCTTCTTTTTCTTCCTCATCTACTTCATCTTCTTCACGTCCTCCTCCTCCTCCATCATCATCATCATCATCTTCTTCTTCTTCTTCTTATTCAACATCATCCTCTTCTTCGTCTACTTCAACTTCTTCTTCTTCTTCTTCTTCTTCTTCATCTTCTTCTGCTTTATTTTATTCTTCTACTACAACATCTTCATTGTCATCGTCTTATTTTTCTTCTTTTCCCTTTACTTCTTCTTTTTCTTCTTCATCATATTCTTCTCCTTCTCCTTCTTCTTCTTCTTCTTCTTCTTCTTTTATTTTTTATTACTCTTCTACTACTTCTTCTCCTTCTTCTCCTTCTTCTTCTTCTTCTTCTCCATCTTCTTCTTTTTCTTCTTTTTATTCTTCTTCTTCTCGTTCTTGTTCTTCCTCATCTTCTTCTTCTACTACTACTTCTTCTAATTCTAATTCTTCTTCTTCCTCCACTTCTTCTTCTTCTAGTTCTTCTTCTTCTTCATCTTTTTCTTATTCTTATTATTTTTTTTCTTCTTTACTTCTTCTTCTTCTTCAACTTCCTTTTTTTCTTCTTCTTCTTCATTTTCTTCTTCTTCTTCATCTTCTTCTTCTTGTTCTTCTTCTTCTTCTTCTTCATTTTCTACTTCTTCTTCTTAATTTTCTACTTTTTCTTCTTCATTTTCTACTTCTTCAACATCTTACTCTTCTTCTTCTTCTTCTACAACTACTACTACTACATCTTTTTCTTCTTCTTCTTCTTCTTCTTCTTCTTCTTCTTCTTCTCCTTCTTTTTCTTCCTTTCCACATCCATCTGCTCCTACTTCTTCTTCTTCTTCTTCTTATTCTTCATCGTCTTTTTGCTCTTCTTCTTCTTCTTCTTCCTCTTCTTCTTCTTCTTCTTCTTCTTCTTCTTTCACTTCTTCTTTTTCTTCTTCTTCTTATTCATCGTCATCATCTTCTTCTTCTTCTTCCACTTGCTCTAATTCAACATCGTCATCTTCTTCTTCTTCTTCTTATTCTTCTTTCCTAATTCTTCTTCTTCCTCTTCTTCTTCTTCTTCTTTTACTTCTTCTCCTCCTCCTTCTTCGTCTTTTTCTTCTTCTTCTTCTTCTTCTTCTTCTTCTTCATCTTCCTCTTCTTCTTCTACTTCTCTTCTTCTTCTTCTTCCTCATCTTCACGTTCATTTTCTTGTTGTTGTTGCTGTTCTTCTTCTTCTACTACAACAACTTTTTCTTCTTCTTCTACTACAACAACTTTTTCTTCTTCTTCTACTACAACAACTTTTTCTTCTTCTTCTTCGTCATCTTTTTCTCCTTCATCTTCTTCTTCTTCTTCTTCTTCTTCTTCTTCTTCTTCTTTTGATTCTAATTCTTTTTCTTCATCATCATCTTCTTCTTCTTCTCCATCTTATTATTATTCTTCTTCTTTACTTCTTCTTCTTCTTCTCCTTCTCCTTTTTCTTCTTCTTCTACTTCTTGTTGTTCTTCTTCTTCCTCCTCTTCATCTTCTTCATTTTGCTCTTCTTCTTAAACATCTTCTTCTCCTTCTTCTTCTTCTACTACTACTTCATCCATTACTTCTTTTTCTTCTTCTTCTTCTTCTTCTACTACTACTACTACTGCTACTACTTCTTCTACTTCTTCTTCTTCTTCTTCTTCTCTTTCTTCTTCTACTTCTTCTTCTTTTCTTTTTCTTCCTCCTCTTCTCCTTCTTCTTCTTCTTCTTATTCTTCTTCTTCTTCTTCTTCTTCTTCTACTCCTTCACCCTCTTCTTCTCTTTCTTCTTCTTCATCTCCTTCTTCTTCTTCTTCTTCGTCTTGTTCTAGATCTTCTTCTTCTTCTTATTCTTCTTTTTGTTCTTCCTCCTCTTCTCCTCCTCCTCCTCCACCTTCTTCTTCTTCTTCTTCTTTTTCTTCTACTTCTTCTTCTTTTTATTTTTCTTCTTCTTCTTCTTCTTCTTCCTCATCTTCTTCTCCTCCTCCTACTTCTTTTTCTACTTCTTCTCCTTCTTTTTTTCTTCGTCTTTTTTTTTTCTTCTTCTTCTTCTTCCACTACCTCTTATTCATTTTCTTCTTCTTTTTCTTCTTCTTCTTCTTCTTCTTTTTTTTATTCTGCTTTCTCTTCTTCTTCTTCTTCTACTTCTTTGCTTTCTTCTTCCTCTTCCTCTTCTTCTTCTACTACTTCTTTTTCTTCTTCTTCTTAAACTTCTTCTTCTTCTTCTTTTTCTCCTTCTGTTTCTTCATATCTTTATTCTACTTCTTCTTCTCTTTCTGCTTCTTCTTCTTCTTTTACTTCTTTTACTACTACTATTACTACTACATCTACTTCTAGTTGATCTTCTTCTTTTTTTTCTTCTTCTTCTACTTCTTTTTTTACTTCTTCTTGTCC
>JAIUJO010001431.1:130000-132500 GCA_023846275.1 Vanilla planifolia | reverse complement strand
AAGAGAAGTAGGTGGCAGAGGAAGAAGAAGAAGGAGGAAAATAAGAAAAACAATAATAATAATGATAGCAATAATTTTAATAATATTAATAATAAAAATAATAAGAAAAATAAGAGAAGAAGAAGAAAAAAGAAAAGAAGATCAAGTAGAAAAAGTAGTAGTAGTAGAAGAAGAAGGAGAAAGTGAAGTAGTAGAAGAATAATAAATTGAAGATGAATAGGAAGAGGAAAAAGGAGAAGAACAAGAAGTAGAAGAAGAAGGAGGAAGGGAGGAGGAGGAAAAGATGAAGAAGTAAAAGATGAAGAAGAAGAAAAATAGAAGAAGAAGAAGAAGAAGAAGAAGGAGAAGAGGAAGAGGAAAAGGAGGAAGAAGTTGAACAATAAGAATAAGAATAAGAAGAAGAGGAAGAATAAAAAGAAAAAGAAAAAGAAGAAGAAAAAGGTGAACTAGAAGAGGAAAAGAAGAAGATGAAGTAAAATAATAATAATATTAAGAAGAAGAAAATCAAGAAGAATATTGAAAAAGAGAAGAACAAGAAGAAGAAGATTAAGAAGATAAAAGGGAAGAGAACAAGGAAGAAAAAGAAGAAGAAGAAGAAGAAGAAGATGCTGATGAAGAGGAAGAAAAAGGAGAACTAGAACAATTTGAAGAAGCGGAAGTGGAAGAAGAAAAAGGAGGAGAAGAAGAAGAAGAAGAAGAACAAGATGAAGAAGAAGAAGAGGAAGAAGAATTAGAAAAAGAAGAAGAAGAAGATGACGATGATGACGAAGAAGAAGTGGAAGAGGAAGAAGAGGAAGAAGAAGAAGAAGAAGAAGCAGAAGAAGTAGCAAAAAAAGAAGCAGAAGAAGGATAAGAAGGAGGAGAAGAAGAAGAAGAAGGAGAACATGAAGGAGAAGAAGAAGGAGAAGATGAAGAAGAAGAAGAAGAAGAAGAAGAAGGAGAAGAAGAAGGAGATGAGGAAGGGCAAGAAGAAGTAGAAGAAGAAGTAGAAGAAGAAAGAGAAGAAGAAGGGCAAGAGGAAGAAGAAGAAGGAGAAGGAGAAGAAGAAGAATAAGAAGAAGAAAGAGAAGGCAAAGGAGAAGAAGAAGAAGATGAAGAAGAAGGAGGAGAAGTAGAAGAATATAGAGAAGTAAAAGATGGAGATGAAGAAGAAGAAGAAGAAGCAGAAGAAGAAGAAGAAGAAGAAGAAGAAGAAGAAGAAGAAGATGGAAAAGAAGAAGAAGAAGGAGAAGGTGAACAAGAAGAAAAAGCAGAAGAAGAAGAAGGAAAAGAAGTGGAAGGAGAAGGAGAAGGAGAAAAAGAAGGAGGAGAAGAATAAGAAGTAGAAGGAGAAAAAGGAGGAGAAGAAGAAGATGATTAAGGCAAAGAAAAAGAAGAAGAGAATAAGGATGGAAAGAAAGAAGTAGAAAAAGAAGAAGAAGAAGAAAAGGTAGGGAAAGAAGACGAAGAACAGGGAGAAGAATATGAATTAGAAGAAGAATAAGGAGTAAAAGTAGAAGTAGTAGAAGAAGAAGATGAAGAATACGAAGGAGGAGGAGAAGAAAAAGAAGAAGAGGAAGAGGAAAAAGAAGATGAAGAAGAAAAAGAAGAAGTAAAAGAAGAAAAAGAAGTGGAAAAGGAAGAAAAGAAGAGCAAAAAGAAGAAGAAGAAGAAGAATAAGAAGAAGGCGAAGTAAAAGAAGAAGAAGAGGAAGAAGAAGAAGAAGAAAAAGAAGAAAAGAAAGAAGAAGTAGAAGGAGAAGAAGAAGAACAAGAATGAAAAGGAGATAAACAAGAACATGTATAAGAAGTAGTAGAAGAAGAAGATGAAGTAGAAGAAGAAGCAGGAGAGGAAGATGACAAAAAAGTGGAAGCAGTAGAAGAAGATGATGAAGATGTAGAAGAAGAAGAATAGTAATAATAGTAATAACAATAACAACAAAAACTATAAGAAGTAGAAAAACAAAAAGAGGAAGAAGAAGAAGAAGCATAAAAAGAAGAAAAAAGAGAAGAAAAAGAACTAGTAGTAGTATTACTAGTAAAAGAAAAAGAAGAACAAGATGAAGAATAAGAAGTAGAAAAACATGAAGGGAAAGAGGCAGATTGATAAGAAAAAGAAGAAGTAGATGAGGTTGAAGAGGAGATGGAGGAAGAAGAAGAAGTAGAAAATGAAGAAAAAAGAAGGTGATGAAGAAGAAGAAGAAGAAGATAAACAAGATGAAGGTGAAGAAGAAGAAGAATAAGAAGTAAGAAGAAGAAGGAGAAGAACAAGAAAATGAAGAAGAAAAAGAAGAAGAAGAAGGAGAAAATGAAGAACAAGAAGAAGAAGAGGAAGAAGAAGACGGCAAGGAAGAAAAAAAGGAGGAAGAAGAAGAAAAAGAAGAAGAAGAAGAACAACAAGAAGAAATAGAAGAAGAAGAAGAACAAGAAGAAGTGGATGAGGAGGAAGAGGAGGAGGTGGAGGAGGAGGAAGAAGAAGAAGAAGAAGAAAAAGAAGAAGAAGAAGATTTGGAAGAGGAAGA